>CABHPP010147379.1:18324-28351 GCA_902168425.1 Peromyscus attwateri
ATGCTGTCGTTTATTTCAGCAGGCCTTGGAAACTGAGGCTCTGGTAGTTCTGATCATGAAGCAGGAAATGGAGACATCTCCTGGGGCCTCCTTTTTTATTTTATCCTATTAGATGACTATGATGTCTCCTAATGTGACTATCCTCTTGGGCGTCTATGTCTTTACAAAGTGCTCTGTTGATGTTTTCAGCACCCATTAACCAGATACCTCCTCCTCTTGAAGTCTTGTCCAGTTATTTCACACACTTTATTCTTCCCCTTCCCTGAGCAGTGTGTATGGGTGCTACTGGTTCTGAGTAACTGAGTTCTTAGCACTCTGAATTAATCTCTGTGATCTGTTTTACCTTTTCTAGGGCTTTTGCACAACTTTTTGTTTGTTTGTTTGTTTGTTTGTTTGTTTTTCAAGATAGGGCTTCTCTATGTAGCCCTGGCTGTCCTGGAACTTGCTTTGTAGACCAGGCTGGCCTCAAACTCAGAGATCCACCTGTCTCTGTCTCCCAAGGGCTGGGATTAAAGCATGCACTTTGACCCGTAAGTTGACCCTACCATGTCATTCTGCCATCCAGTGTTTTTATGGAATTAAAGTAGTGGGAGGCGGGAAAGGAATCAGTCTGCATCTGTTATTCACATCCTTCTGACAGCACAAGACCTTGCTTGCTGAGTAGTGTTTGGGTTTGGTAGGATGGCAGGGTTACTTCTGTTCATGGTCCAAGTTCTTGTTTAGCCTGCAGCAGTGTGCTAACACTGATGGGTCCAGACAGCTGTACTCGTAGTTTGGGATGCACTTCGTAACTGGCTTCAGCGTCAGTATAGAGCCCATCCTTTGTTGCCCCAGCTCTTCTCAATCCTGGCATTGTGTGAGAGCTGCCGCTGACTCCATCTTGGCATCAGACCCTTCATTTTATTACTGCTTTCTCTTTTATATAGTATTCAGCGAGTCTTCCGTGTCTTTTATGTGATGGCAAAGATAATGATGAAAGGAAGTGAATATTCTTTAGGGAACTGCGTTGAAAGTTTGACTGGGTGACGATAGGGATGATCTGAGATGGAAATGTCAGATGAGGAAAGATGCTAGAAGACTATGGGCCACTTAACCCTTTGTGGTTGAAGCTCATAGGGACAGAAAATTACTAACGCGACGAATGCAGAAAATCATCCTGGAATTGTTACCTCCAGGCTTTGTGACCGTTCTTTGGGAAAGTCTAGTAATATGTATGAGAATAACTCATATACTTTCTGGGGACCAGCCCTGTGCCAAGTACATTATACACATGACTTCATTTCAGTTCTTACGGAGCTAGTGAGTAGCAAAACTGGGACTCAGATTCATATCTTCAGATCTGTAAACTTCAGAGATTGTATTTTTAAGGGAATGGCTCCATATAATTTTATCTGGAATGTGTGAAAAAAGCTGTACCATTTTTTCCACTTCAGTTACAACCAAAAAGTTACCGCTTCCTAAAAATCTGGTGTCCAAACATTTGGTTTACTTTAACATAGATAAAGGAGATCCTTTCCTTCAAATGGTATTTTATGTTACCCAAAGTTCATCACAGTTGATTCAAGGAGACTGTAGTAATCTTTACCTATAATTAATTGTTCCATAAGATATGTCTTGTTTAGTGTTTTTCATCGGTCTCCAGGGCTGACCACAGTGGTGGGATGGGAGCCAATACTCAATTACCCATGAAAGTGAAGTAGAGGGCAGGAAAGAATGCTGATGACTGAAATAAGATCTGGATGAATCGAAGCCCATGCCATAATGTCACTCCTCTCTTGGACGTCCATCTGAACTCCCTTGTTCGGGTGTGACTGCTTTTGCCTCTGCATTCTCATCTATTATAGCCACCTTCCCATATTAGTTAAGTGAGTGGTGGTTTGGAAAAACACAATCTCTAATAATCTCCATAACAACATTAAATGTGTTATTCTGATCAAAAGTGGCCATGGAGTTTTCTTTCATACCCGACTTCAACTGAATGGTGGGCCCAACTTCCTTTCTGTGTACTATGCAGTTCTTTGTGATTTCCTGCCTCCCATTCCTTTGCCCAGATTGTTCATTGACAGCACGTACAGCTCTATGTTATTAGAGCCTCCTTTATGTGTTTGGAGAGACTGAGACACGACATTCATTGAGATTTTTGTCCTTTTGTGCAAGCATTACCTTGAACTTGAAGTATACTACTATTCTGTGTCATTATGTACAGCTCAAGTATCATCCTGGCAAGCTTTCTGTGACTTTGCATACTTCGTTCTTCTGATTCTATGTGTATGGGTGTTCGGACTACATGTATGTCCGTGTACTGTGTGTATGACTGGTACCTGTGGAGGCCAGAGAGGGCAGCAGATACCCTGGAGTTGGAGTTACAGATGGCTGGGAGCTGCAATGTGGATGCTGGGGACCAAACCCTGGTCCTCTGCAAGAGCACCCACTGCTCCTGAGAGCTGAAACATCCCCTCAGCCTAGATCGTTTCTTCTTCCATGGAACACTGAAAAGAAATTTTTACTGATTTTGAATCCAAAGTATAAAAATTGGAAAAACATAATAAAAATAACATTAATCTTGATTGGTCCTAACACATGAGTACTCAGAGATAGTCCCAGTGACTAGGGCTTAATTTCAAGCATTTTGAATTTTGACAGAATTGCCACGTAGTGTCTGTTTTGTCCTTTCTTCTTAACCATGGAAGTATTACTATAACAAGCATTGTGGTCATTAGGAATCTAAATAGAATATTTTTGGTTAGGAAGATTGGAAAATTAAGCAGCAGCTACAATTGGGTGTATTTTTACTTACCCTTAACTGTTACTGAAGTGGGATCGACATGTTTCATAAGGCTGTATTCTAATTTTGAGGGCTTAGCATAGAAAAACTTAAAAGAGCTACAGCAATGTCACTAGGCTTGCCCTTGGACTTGCATTCCCTGTAGCACACACTTCTGGAACGTGTTTCCCCAAACCCAGACTCTTGGGCTTGAGAGCCATTCTGGTGGCTTTCCTTCCCGCACAGCTTCTTCGCTGGCTTCAGCCCCAACAGTGCCTTTTGTTGCACATGAAAAAGACGGGAAGAAAAGCCCCGCTACTGTGCAGGGGACTCTGAGCCCGGACTCCCTGACAGTTGGCAAGTTTTCTCTCTTCTAGCCTTTGAGCTTTTTGCCTCATGGCAGTAGAGGTTTTTTTTTTTTTTTTTTTTTTTTTTTCTCCTCTTAGGTTTTATTTATCAAAAGAGAAGAAGAACATTACAACCAAAGCTAAAATAGCTTCCCATTTTATTCCAAGTCTGGTTACCCACCATCTACCGGCAGTCGAAATGGTTATTAAGAATTTGTGTGTGTGTGTTGTTCCATGGCATGTTCTGTACGCTCTCTGCATGAGACAGTATCTGTAAACACTATAATCTGGTCACCTTTCTTCATGCTAATGCAGGGCTCACCCCAGAGATTTAAAGTGTGCCCCTTAATTTGTTTTCAAGCTGCATGTTGGAGCTATAGTTTAGTTCATTTGACTTTGTATGGTACTGTTATATTTGTATCTATTTCAGACCTTTTTTTTGAATTTGTTTTTTTCCTGTTTATTCTTGTTCTTGTTGTGGGTAGCAGGAGGACTTTCAAAATTCATTTCCCTCTGTAGTAGTCTAGAGGTTACATAATTTATATCCTCCACATTAGTGATCATTCTTACTTTTTAGCAAATATGTATAGGTAATAATGTTTAAGATACATCAGAGTCTCTGTCCTTGTATCAAGACGACACACCTCCAAGGTACCTTCTGGTCTCCATTTCCTCTCCCATCTGTATTATCAGTGTCCAGTATCCTATTTATATCTTGCTTTTCAGTCTCATCCCAATTACTTCAGATTGTTGGTGATTATAATTATTTATAGTTTTTACTTGTCTACTAGCATATTTTCTTACTCAACAATCCTTCCTTCTGATTGCTGTTGCTATCTTACTACAGCATGTTGTTTAACACTCTTTCTCAGTCTATGTGAGAATATTTTTCACACATCCTCATTATCTGAATTTCCTGGGGAGATGCCAATAAACTTTTACCCAACCCAGATAGACTACTGTTGGCAAACCAAAGAAACGGTTCCACCAAAACGTAGCTTGGTGAACCAGTGCGTTTACTGGGGTTACTTGCAAGATCATGACTTACTCAAAGGCCACTACATCTCTGGAAAAACCTACCACATTATGAATGACAGCTCATGAAATTTGAAGTCTTGAATCTCCCTACACACCTTGCAATCAAGTCCGTGGAATAGTCTCTTCTCCCCAGATATCCTTTTCTAGCCTTGGAGGTGGGGCACTTACGAATTTTGGAACATTTGGGGTACCAGAGCCCAACAAGCTTCATGAGCTTCCTGAATCTTTGTAATTGTCGTTAGCGTCCTAAGTGGGAAGAATATTTTATCTCTGTGGAAATAGTTATACAAGGCCTCCTGAAAGATAGCCTAGACAGTGTTTTCTTTGAATAGTTTGAAGATCATATCTAATTATTTCATACTAATTTGTATTTTAACAATATGGATAAAATATTTCTAAAATTTAAACACACTTATTATAGGTCTACACATCACTGACTTCACAGAAATATTCACCTAAGTTTCATTGTCTTACTGAGGTCAGCACTGTTTGGAACATGAGGCTGTACTGCATTGGGACACAGTGATGTTCTTTGGAGACTGAAGTGTGTTAAATCGTGTGGCCTTTCATTAAATTGTTTTAAGCCTGGTGCTTCAGAGATCTGTGTGTGTGTGTGTGTGTGTGTGTGTGTGTGTGTGTGTGTGTGTGTGTCTGTCTGTCTCTGTCTGTCTGTCTGTCTGTCAGTCAGTCAATACTTCTTGACACAACTGATTTACTTACATGTAATAACTCTTTCTCCAGTCAGTTGTTGCATTCCCTACCAAACTGGGCAAACACATGTAACTTAATTGGTACCATCACTGGTAACATCTTGTTCTTTATAAATTTGTTTTATAACTACTAAGTTGTGACAAATGGCAGTCTCCTTACTGTAGACTGTAGAGAAAGGTTCTGTAGAGAGATCATTTGGGTTCTTGTCCATCTCTGTACTTCATCCATAGTACCCTAACTAGTTCCTTAACCTTTGAGCCTTAGCTTTCTCTTAAAGTGAGGGGGAAAAATACAACACTGTCTAAATTCTTGTCCACCTGACATGAATCCATACTTATCTAACATACAGCAATATTATCGTGGTGAGATCTTTCAAATTCCATCTCAAACATTGTGTAGAATATGAAGTTCTGTACAACTGAAGTTAGAAACAAAGAGTTTTGCAGATGAAGAAGCTGTAACTTAGAGAAAGGCTGAATTAGGATGTGCTCTGTTTCTGTTCCCACAGGGCACAGGCCGTAATGTGGAAGTCTATTTCAATATTTGTTTCTGCCAGAGAATAGGAGGTTTTCCAAGAGCATCAGGGAGTTATATGTGACATTGCAGAAATCATAATGTAAATTAGGGGGTAAACATTCATTTGCTTTATAAATATTTGATTTCTTCCACCTTTTCAGAGTTTCCTGATGCTCCTGTCAAATTATGTGCATGTTAGAGAACCTGAACTTTAGCTTTGGGCTTTTTACTTACTCATGGGGTCACCATGACAAATCCTTTCAATTGCTTGTCCTTTAATTAAGCTCTTAAAGGGCAAATGTACTAATAATTATGAACTGCCTTTTAGCTAGCTTTTAAGTGCTTAAAATAACAAAGGTGATGATATTATATTTTAGCTATGTAGCAGTTATGAATGCTTCAAATGAAAACATACAGCCTTTTATTATTATACATTAAACTTTTAGAATGAAATGAATTTTCTCTTATTTAATTGTGGCTTTGCACTTTTTAGCCTTACTTATAGTTTACTCCCCATCAATTGATTCCTTGCTCCCTTCCAACATCATAAAATTGAAGATGAAGAAGTTGAGTCATTCTCTAATGTCATTGAGTTGAGGATCGGTGGTCAGTCACACTCAGACTGAGCTCTGCCTGGCTCCAGATTCTAGAGCATGAATACATAGGCCACAGACTCTAATATTTTCTGTGGTCTCCATTCTATTGAGAGAAAAACAGCAGGGAAATTGAGCATCTCATCTTTTGGGAAGAGCTCACAAGTTCTTTGTACATGTACAAACTGGCATGAGCTGCAGTGCAAGGTGAGTGTAATTATGGGTGCCCAATGCATCAGTGCCCCAAAATGGGCACAGTTGCCAGAAGCCCCATGAAAGGGGTCAAGATTTGATTTTAATTACAGTAGGTCTGAAGGGCAGAGGGTTCCAAAACCATGTTAATCTCAATTACCTCCAGATCAAGTAGATGATCCTAAGCTTTTATCTGTGGCTGAAGCACTTGATTAGATTAGAGGAAGACACTCAGAAGCTCATGTTTCAGCAACTGATGAGAATTCCTTCAGAAGCAGGCACAGATGAAGTTTGTGGACTTCCTCTCAAGGCTGAGTTTACTCTGGTTTCTAGTCAACTTCTCTTCTCCTCCATGGTTAAATTTTCCACTTTAAGAACACAAGTTCTCATTTAGTTCATATAGCCACTTCTCTCGAGGGTCCATGGAATACTAACCTTATTTGTAGGTTCGTGGTTTGACTTTTATTAGCATCGACAGAGTGGGTGTTGCCTCATAATAGCCAAGTAAGGTTGACATTATTCTTATTTCATATTACAAATGAGCAGGTTTAAGTTTAGAGAGTTTAAATATGTTGCTCCAAACCATTCAGCTAGTAAGTGGTCCAGCATGTATTAAGTACAAGCTTCTCTGGCACTGAAAATCGTGTTTCCTATGACTCACACTAAGAGATTTCAGAGCAGTTGGTTGACACTTGAAAGTCATGAACAGGAGCCATCCACCCACAAACAGCTCCACCACACTCAGCAGCTTTCACATTTTACATTTCGGTATCTGAAATACATTCCTTTTGACTGATTTCTTGACTGTTTCCTCCATAAAGTATTTCTGTTAATAAATAGCCTTTTCCTTTTACAGCTGTTTACACAGAAGTTTAAAATATACTAAGTTAAATGTGGTCTTAGTTTTCAGCTGTGTAAATAACAGAAAATCGGGTGATGGTGGGTGCTGGCTCTGTGGCCTCAAATGTCCAGGCTGTCATTGGTGTGATTCTTTCAGACTCTTTAGATTTGGCTCATAAGATGAGTGCTGCAGATCTAGGGCCCACCTGAAAGAGAGAAGGAAGATGCCATAGTTGTTTTTTTCTTTTTTCTTTTTTAAACCAAAGACATTCTTTTCTGCCCTCTAATAACCTTGTGCTTAGGACTGGAGATCCTAATTGCATCATGTTTGGAGTGTAGGAGAGAGAAAATGCAGTACATACTGCAAAGACATCTACAGAAGTGGCTATGTCTGTAGTGGGGAGGGACAGAAATAAGGAGTAGGTGAGTGTTTCTGGCTCACCACTGCTCATAACAGAAGATGGGTCTTCTTTTATCCTCCCCAGCTGTGAGAAGGACTTGGACAAACTCTAGCATGGCCCATGTTTCAGGCCAGAATTCAGGAAACAAGATGAACCCAGGTCTCCCTGCATGAAGGGACCTCATTGAATACTTGTTTAAAAGTTAACAAATATTATTATTATTTTATTCATGCTGTTGGCAATAGTTATAAAATGTAATCATTCAAGGTTTTGCTTGGTAAGGTTATTTTAGCTATAAATTGAATTTCTGTGTTTGATTCTGTATATGATCGCTCATAACAGCAGCCATTACTTTCTAGAATTGAACATGGAGACTGGTAGGAAGTATTTGAATGTCTAATGGCCTTCTTCATTCTTATCTTCCTTTTTCTTGTTTTAAATGATTTTTCCTTAATTTTTATTAGTTATTAATATTGTTCACATGCTCCCCAATTTAAAAGTACTTAAGTTTATTTTATTATCTGTCATTCTATTCCTTCCAGTCCTCAGGACCTTAGTTCACCTCCTTATATGGTTCTTAGCGTTAATTTCTAGTCTTTTATCAGAGGAATTTTGTAGACATGAAATACAAATATGTGTTTCCCCATTCAAAAAAAACTACATAAATGCTAGTAGATACATTGTTCCAAAAAAATTGTTAGTACTTACTATATCATTCCATTTAATAGTTTTAAATAAATTTTCTTGATCTTTTTTTCTCAGGCTTATTATTCTGTTTGGGGGACATCCAGAATTTCTTTAACCCACTTCTGTATTAAATTATTCACATTATCCCAGCCTTTTGCAAATATAAAAACAGTGCTGAAACACATGACCATGTGTTTGCTGTTGAGCACACATGCAGATATGTTGTTGTAAAGAGATGGAAATGCTTGGCCAATGAGGATCCGGCCTGATGAACTGGCCTCCTCAGGAGCTGGCAGGATTCACAGTTGCATTCATTTGCAATGCCTGTAAGTACTGTCAAGTGCTGTTTCTTCCCCTCTTAAAAAGTACAGCCTGTTACAAAACTTCTACAACCTTTTGTTTTTCTTTCTGGCACTGAGGATCAAACCTAGGGTCTTGTGAATGCCAAGGAAGTGCTCTTCTCCCACTCAGCTCTATCCCCAGGCATTCTTATTATTATTTGAAACAGGGTCTCCCTGAGTTACTCAGGCTGGCTTTGACTCAAGCTTCTGCCTGTTTAGTAGCTATGGTTACACAGGCCTGTGTTACCAGTTAACCAGGCTCCTTTTTTGAATCTAAGTTTAAAAAAAAAAAGTTATCTGATTTTTCTTTTACAATTAAGGTTAGGCATATTTACTTTAAAATGGGTTTTTCAATCATTTTTATTTTATTTCCATTCCTATATTTGTGCCTTTGTTTTTCTATTGTGTTGCTAATTTCTAAAGGAACATCTATATTCAGAGAGTCTTTTGTGATAGAGGTGGAAACATCCCCCCACCTCATAGTTTGTTGTTTGTTTTTGTTTTGCTCACTTTATTATGCTTTTGGCATGGCACTAAATAAACAAACAAACAAATAAATAAATAAAATAAAGTTTCCTAGAGTGAAATGTACCTGCATTACTTACTTTTCATTTGTTTGTTTTATGGCTTAGGACTGCAGCCCAGTCAGAAAGCCTTCATTTCTCTGAGCTTCTGGAAGAAGTCTGATCTGCTACCTTCACTGAGCTCTTGGGTTCAGTTTCATAGCCAGATCTCTCATATGCATGTAGTTTTCCTGGGGAGGGCAGGCCTCAGTCCTGGACCCAACTTTATTTTTGGTGGCCACTGGCTTGTCTGCAAGTTACTTTACAACAACTTGAAAGTTAAGAGTGAAGACTGTCTTCAGTAATGAAGCTGTCCTCAGTGAGCTTCACCAGTAGCTGAGGGACTGATGGCAGGGAGGTCCCCCTGGAATTAAAGGAGCTCTGAGAAAAACCAACCCCACCCAGTACAGACAGCTGGCCCTGCTTCTCTTTCATGCCTTGTATTCTTTTGGGTGAGTTGGAATGATGCAAACTTATTTGCATATTTCCCTAAGAGGGAAGGCACGTGGGTCTCAGGGAAAGTGGAGTTTGGTATGGCATTGCTTTAGACACATGGAGCTTGAGAGAAAAGCTAGGAAGAAAGGATACAGGGGTGTGGGGGTGAGAGCATGTGCAGGGAAGAAACAGGGCCTTTGTAAAGTCTCTTAAAGATCCCTTGGAGTTGTGCGATTCTCAGCCCCTTTGGAGGTAGGTTTCAGTTTTACACTCTGCCTGTCATTCAGAAGCAAGTTGGTAAAGAAAGTAAGTAGACCCTCTAAATACTGACATATTTTTGATTAAAAAAAAAACATCTAATGGATTTCTATCTCCTTGAATCAAGTATCACACAGAAGAATCATTTTTTTCCCTCCAATACTGTTATTTTGTGAAGTAACAGCAAAGCAAGGAACAGTTTGGGTCATAGGAGAGAAGGACCACATACAGAATAGCTAAGCAAGAACAGGGACCTACCTGATGTCCATGGAGGAGAAGAAGACACACAGGACATAGGACGCAACCATGTGGAATCTTCCCCCACCCCCTCAGCAGCTCAC
>CABHPP010147380.1:0-24525 GCA_902168425.1 Peromyscus attwateri
GAGAAAGAGAATGAGAGAGAGAGAGAGAGAGAGAGAGAGAGAGAGAGAGAGAGAGAGAGAAACAATTAATGACAAAATAAGCTATGGATGTGAAAGAAAGAAAGCTGGAGAATATGGCATGGGAGAAGCAAATGGAGGGAATTATATAATTATGTAATATAATCTCAGAAAAGAAATAATTTTAAAAAGATAAAACTACTGGGTAGTGGTGGTGCACACCTTTAATCTCAGCAATCAGGAGGCAGAGCCAGGCAGATCTCTGTGAGTTCAAGGCCAGCCTGGGCTACAGAATGAGTTCCAGGACAGACTCCAAAGCCACACAGAGAAACCTGTCTTGAAAAACAAAATAAAAAAACTCAACCAACCAAACAAACAAACAAAAAGATAAAACAGTGAAATAAATAAAATAAGCCTCTCAAAACTGTCAAAGTCATGGTACAATATTCTTATAGTTCCAGATTCTTGAGAGGCTAAGGCAGGAGGATCATTTGAACTCCTGAGTTCAAGACCAGCCCAGGCAACAGGGCAAGCCCCTATCTCATAAATAAGTAACTGTAAGTGACTTGAACATAAGTATTTTACAATACTGTGACCATATTCCATTTAATAATCATTTTTAAATTTCTGTTTGCCTTTGACTATCTTGATTCCATGTAAAAGTTCCATATGCCTTAATAGAAAAGTTGTATAAACGCACAAAACAGACAAGAAGTTTGGACAGGTTTCAGCTAAGCATCCAAGCTCCTGATAACTTGTTAAAATTCAGTTACAAGTCTGGGCTTTTGAAAATCCTCCTTTTTTCATAAATGTGATATCATTACCACCAAGACAGTGTAAATTACCTAAGGTTAGAGAGGAGTTTGAGAGTATCCTGAAGTGTAACAAGTGTCTTTCTTTTCTAATTTTGGAAGGCATTTGTCTTTTCTTCTCCTAATGTGGAGTTTTTAACATCACCAAGGATGAAAATGAAGAACTGGAAGTTTATTTGGTTATTGCTGCTACAGATCATTAGCCCAGACACAAAACTATACAACACCCAGGTTTCCACTTAAGCCAATGAGCTAGGTCTCCTTTGGTAAATATCTGGGTGGTCATGTGCACTTTGGCCAATTGTTATGCTCTCCTCAGCAGTATGAATATCTGGATAATTGACCAGTTTTTCCATTTTCTTCCAGACATTAGGCATTCAACAGACAAGAGTTCACTGTAAACTAATATCATGTAAGCCTCAAAGACAGAGTTTTCAAGCCATGCTGTTTTTGACCCAAAGCATTTTCTCTTTCTCAGGCATTTCCTGATACAAAGTTCCAACAGTCTTTGTAATATCATAACAGGACTCAGGAACCTGTCAATGTTGAATATAAATGCTATAGTTTAACTGAATAAAGAATGGAAAGGAAAAGTTTTAAAAGAAGTGTTCAAGGTAGGCATACTTATGTTATTTTTAAATGGGATACAGCTCAGGGATAAAGCACTTTCTTAGCATGGCTGAGGCCTGGGGTACAAGCCTTAATTAAAAAAAACAAAAATAAAGACTATTTTAAAAACAACTGAAACCTAAACTCAAGTCCACACATTGTTTACTAAACTATGGGATGCCTTAAAATCATGTGACTAGCCTCCCTGTCAAACAACTTCATTCAATTCACAGGAGGGCAGGAAGGTATAAGGATTGGGGTTGAAAGTACAGAATAGCATAGGATTGTGGATTTAGATTTTGTTTTAGTTTATGACTGCTATAAAAATACACCAGAGCTCTCCCACCCCCATGAAAGAGTATGGGTCAAGCTGAGGCTACAGAGCGAGAGTCTTTCTCAAAAAGAAGGAAGAATAAGAAGTGGGGAGAGGAGGTAGAGGAGGAGGAGAATTACCCAAGGTCCTCCAAGTATCATCACCCCAAGGCCAACAGCACAGAATGACTTGGGAACTTAAAAAACACATCTAGCAGCTCATCTCACATCTATACATCAGAAACAAGAGGCCAGACTAGCAGTTTGTGTCCTAACAAGCCCTCCGCACATGCATGCTACATTTTGAGAACCATGGTGTTATTCAATTCACAAGTTCCACCTCTTTCCAGAAGCCTCTGTGCCCAAAAGAATTTCTTCAAAACCCTATTTCTCAGCATGCTCCTTTCTGCTTCAGCCACAAGAATGTGCCCTGCATTGTTTTGTTGTTACATTGTGTGTCCACTTTTTCTCAGTCATATAAATTCATCAAACACAGGGATCATAGAAAGCTAGGGAGCCCCACCCCAATTTTATATGTATATATATATATATATATAGACATAGATATGGATAGATAGATATAGATATAGATATAGATATATAGATATACTTTATTATTCACCCGTTAACTCCATAATATGGCAATCACGAACTAGGTTCAGCAGTCACATTCCCTTGATCATGGCTGCACGAGAATGTTATTCATTGAAAACAGGGAGACCAGAAACATGGCCAAAGGTGACATCAACTACGCCATTGCAGTATAATTGTCAAGTTCGCTGCCCCACCCCAATTTTAACATTTGGTATAGGGACTGGAAAAAAAATAAGTGCTTAATAAACACTTGCTAAATGACTTATAGATAGATACATGAATGTTTGCATATTTTACGTATTTATGTTTTGTAATCTTCAGATAAATTAAGTCTTTATACGAGCATGTTCACATAAGTACCATATGCCTAAAATTAAACAAAGAAATCAGGACAAATGTGAAAGGCTTGCTCAATCATCCTAGGAGCCCTGTGTTTTTCCTGAAGTTGGTGTACCTACTGATCACTGCTCACTGCTGCCTGGTTCCCCACAGGAAATTTGCTGATGCAGAGAAATTCTTTATTCTCTGAATATAGATTGCACTTCAGGTAACTGAGCCACATCACACATGGAAATGGCAGTTTCATGGATGGTGGAATCATGAAAAAGTAACGGGTTGGAGTAGTCCTTTTGCAAAAAAATTAGTAAATGAAGGCTAACATTGCTAAATCCCTTGTGTATTCTTCCATATTCTTTCACTGTAATTCATAGTAAAATAACCATTTTTCCTTTTGCTCCAATGCCCAATAGACATGTAATATGTATTTTTAAAGTCAGTCATCCTTACACCACCCTTGTGTGTCTTCTCTTTGCTTTTATGTTATTTTATTTCACTAGGATTGAAGTACTCAAAATACACAACACAAATTCTATGGCCCACCACTGAGTTGCAATTTAATCAATTAATTAATTAAATTAATTAAATGATACTTGTTTTTTTTAAAAAAAATGCTTTTATTTTATTCATTGTACATGTGTGTGGTCCCTGTGTGTATTGTGTGTAGTGTCTGTATGCTTGTGTGCATGTGCGTGTGGAAGTGGGTGTGTGCTTGCCTGTATAGGTGCATGTGGAGGCCAGAGGCTGACTCTGGGATATCCTTCTAAGGCACTCTTCACGTTATTTTTTGAGACAGCCTTTCACTGAACCCGGAGCTCACTGTTTTTGTGAGGGTGGCTGACCCCAGGCTCTACTTGTCTCTATTTCTTTATATTGGGGTTATAGATGCGATGTGCACCATCACACCCAACTTTCCATATGGGTGCTGGGATCCAAATTCAGGTCCTCACGCTTGTGCAGCAAGCACTTACCCACTGAGCCATCCCCCCAGCTCTGCAAACTATACTTTAAAAAGTGTTTTACTACAGAGTCTATTAGAAAGATTTTAATGTAATTGAATGGGACTTGACTTTGTTTCCATTTGTTTTTAACTCAATGTTGGCTTTCACATTACCTTTTCAAAAGTTTAACCCTTTATTCTTTAGAAGTAGAGAACAATAACACAGTTCTCTGACACACATTACAGTTTAGTATTCCAGAAATATCAGTTCTTTAGCTTAACACCTACATGAATTTGGACAAGTAAGTTGCTTTTCCTGTGCCTGATATTGCTTCCCTCAGCTATAAACTAAGACTGTTGAACAACCTCCTGTTCCTGGTCCTGAGGGACCCAGCAAGGTGGTGCAGGCCTTCAAGTCCAGCACTCAGGAGACAGAGGCAGAGGCAGGCAGTTCTCTGTGACTTTGAAGCCAGCTTAGTCTACATAGCAAGTCTCAGGCCAGCCAGTGCTACACAGTGAAACATTATCTCAAATAATTAATAAATAAAATATTGGAATGGAGATTTTTTTAATGCATGTGAAGCATATGGCCATTTGTGACTACACAATCATAGTATTTATCATCATCCCAGGCCACTGGAAAACACTGTCCTTTAAATAGTTTTAAGACCTTCTCAGATTTCTGTCCATGCTGTACCTCACAATGTATGACCACAAAATTCCTACCTCAGTGGGGATTGCAACTCTCAGGAACAATCCCTGTTAACTCCAAAATAAACCTCACCTGCTGGGACCTGGCAAGTCTCTCTTGTGATGAGTGGAAACTGGGGCTCTTTTTGCCCACATCATCAATAGCCATACCATACCACTCCTCCTGGGAGATCATTTGTGTTTTAAATTTCCATGTACTACTTAATCATTTGCTACAACCAACAGTGCACATTCCTTGTCCTTATTTGGCTGATCAAGCCTGAAGCTTAAAGATGACTTATATTTCATTTGCAGAAAGATAGTTCTGGGGGAAAATTAATAAAAAAATTGAAGTTATGTCTGTTTTTTGTGATTCTGAGATATTGGAGATGTAATAACTAAGCAGAATTTAAGATGTCTCTTGTTAAACCAGAATAAAATACACGGGAAACAAATTGCCATACAGGCAGGTCCTAGCTTTAACTCAGCGCCCACTCCCACTTCAGCCCAGGGGCTGAATACTCCATCCCTCCTCAGCTTCTTCATGTCATTGGAGTTGCTTTGACAGAGATAATATGTATTTTCAAAATTAGAGGAATAGAAGGAGATGAAAGCAAAAACAATTCAAAATAGACTGTACCCTTAATCCAAAGCATACTAATAATCCAGCAAATACATTGTCAAAATATATTTCCCTGTATTCCCAGTCATATCTTGAAACTTGGCCACTCAGAGAGTTCATTAATTTAGTGAGTCACTTCCATAAAAAGACAGAGGATTGATGAGCTATTTGATGAACACATTAGATGGGATTAATTAAATAAGACCATCATTCCCCATAATATCAGGATAAAATCTGAACACAAATTTATTTATTATGAAATTTATTAAATATGGTGCTCCTCAAAAGCGTCTGCATCAACATCACTGCAACACTGAAAGTCTTAAGTGGCTCTTTCTTTTCTAAGTCCCCAAAGTAATGTGTGGAGCAAAGTGATGGGGTAGCAATGGGTTCAACAAGTCATCTTTCCAGATGAGCAATGATGAGGGAATTAGCCAGTGGAAACTGGTTACATGTAAACCAACAACTCTCCAAACAAAAACTACAACATAACTGGATTCAGTTAACACTCAGATTTTAAAGACCCTCTGCTTCTCTATCTATGCCACTTATCCAGTTTCTTACTAAAAATTATATTCAATAAATTTACACTAAACACCCGCCTGTCCTAAGAAAAGACCACTTGGTTTCTCATTTTCTCTCCCTATAGGGGAGCCCTATAAAAATATAGCTTTTTAAGATTTCTCTCCTACAATGGGAGAAATTGAGGCTTTGAAATGTTAAGTAACTTTCCCATTGTTACACTAGTAGCTGAGTCCATGATCCATTGTTCGGCTCCACTCCATCCACATCCATGGAAGGGAATAGATGGTGCAGTAAAGAGATATGAGAGAGGAGAAGAAGCAGAAGTATCAGTTCTCAGGAAAGAAAATCTTGAGATGAGGACATCACCCTATATCATCACTGTGGTCACAATGATGGTGACCACATCAGAGGGATGCAGGTGAGTTAGAGTCATACAGGAACTTGATCATACTCCAGCACTGACTCTGAAGACAGATGGCGGGTCAGAGTCATACAGGAACTAGCGGATGCTACACTGCTGAATCCAAAGACAGATGGAGAGTCAGAGTCTTGGAGGATCTAGAGAATGCTCCACTACTGACTCTGAAGACAGATGGAGAGTTAGAGTCATGCAGGAACTAGAGGATGCTCCACTGCTGACTCCAAAGACAGATGGAGAGTCAGAGTCATACAGGAACTAAACAATGCTCCATTACTGACTCTGGAGATACATGGAGAGTCAGAGTCATACAGGAACTAGAGAATGCCCCACTGCTGACTCTGGAGACAGATGAAGAGAGTCACAAGCCAGGGAACTCAAGCAGCCTACTGAATTAGAAAAGTCAAGACATTAGGTTCTTCCCACACCCTCCAACTGGAACATGTATTTTCTGAAACCTTCATTTGGGGACTTCTGGCCTCCAGAACAGTGAGGCACTATACTCCTACTAGTCTTTTGTTTTCTGTGTATTATGCAATTGCACAAGTGTATGCAGTCCTGCACAAACATGGAGGCCAGGGGGGAAAGTTGGCTGTCCTGTTCTATCACTCTCCATCTTCTCCTGAGACAAGGAACAGGAACAGAGCCTGGAACTAGGGTGGTGACCAGTAAGCCTCAGTCATCCTCCTATCTCCAGTCCCACAGCTCCTGAGGTTATGGGCACTGGTACAGCTACGCCCAGCTTTTTCCCTGGGTATTAGGACTTTGAACTCAGGTCCTTATACTTTGCACAGCAAGCACTTTTACCCACTGAGCTGCTTCCTCGGCCTCAACTTTGCTGTCTTAAGCCCCTAAATGGGTAGGTAGTACTTTGTTAGACCAATGAAACAGGAAACCAATGCCTCTACCTTTACGAAGAAAACATATGCACATTTTCCCCATACTTGCTTGTCTTGCAGTCCTCAGAAGAGGCATCTCAGAGCAGTTTACTTGCAGATTTTTAGATGGAGAGTGTGCTAGCTAGTTTTAACTGTCAACTTGGCACAACCTAGAATCAACTGAGAAGAGTGTTTCAGTTGTGGAACTGTCTACATCAGGTTGGCCTCTGGGCAGGTATGTAAGAAACTGTCTTGATTGTTAGTTGGACTGTAGAAACAACAGAGAACTAGATGACTGCTGAGCAAGCACAGATACACTTCTTTCTCTTCTCTTGGCAATGGATATGATATGACTGAGTTCCTCCCTTGACTTCCTCTAAATGATGGAGGAGAACTTGGAATTGTGGGTTAAATAAGCCCTTCCTACCCTTAGGTTGCTTTTTTTGGTCGGGATGTTTAATCATAGCTACAGGAAGGAAACCAAAACAGGAAGGCATCAAGGCTGCCTCTTGGCAGCTGCATATCTGGATGTCTCCACCAAGCTTATCTCCACATTGGCACCAAACATCAGTCATTTGCTGAAGCTTTAAAAGTTCTACCTATCACATCAAACAGAGCAAGGCAACTGTTCTGATTTCACGTCTCCATCTTCCACTGATCCAGACTCATCACACACACACACACACACACACACACACACACACACACACTCACCACTCAAAAAAAAAAAAACCTTTATTTTCACTTCTTGTCTCTCCAGGATCTACTACAGCACTTGGTGTCTGTACACCAAGTATACATATGTAGATAGATAGATAGATAGATAGATAGATAGATAGATAGATAGATATAGAAGTTTCAAAGAAAGAAGAGAAGGGAAAGAGAGAAAAAGATAGGGAGGATGGCTCAAATGTAATACATACTTGATGAATAACTGACTACAAAGCCAAGTATATCCATCAGTCTCACATAATCTGCCAAACAAAATACAAATTATCTTGCCCTGATGGGGTCATGTCTCAATAAGCCCAAAGCAGGTTGAAAACATATGTGCCAATCACTTTTGTGCTACTGTAACAAAATATCTGAGACAATTAAAAAAGAGGGAAGATTTATTTTTATTTCTGGTTTCAGGATATTTAGGCTATGGTTGATCAAGCCCATCGCTGGGGACCTGGGATGAGGCTGCACATCATGTCAGGGAGCATGTGGTGGAGTGAAATTGCTCACTTTGTGATACTTGGAAAACAGAAGGATACTTCACTTTTGTAACAAAAGTCAAACCTATTAAGCTCTGAATCCATCAATGTATTAGTCATTCATGAGGTCAGGAGCCCTCATAATCTAATCATAATCCAATCTCAAAATCCAATCTCAAAAGTTCCACCTCTATATATGCTTAATTGGGGACCAAGCCTTCAACACATGGGCTTCTAAGAGGACATTTTAGATCCCTAGAATCTATAATCTATAACTATTTATATGGCTAGTCTACAGAACACAATAACTTGAAATATATTTGCACACTAAATAATGCAGTTGTATACTATAGAATATGATTATTTCCTCATGAACATATGGTTGACAGCCAAACATAGCTAGAGACTATCATAAGGAATGTTGCTAGCCCAGGAAAAGGTTACTGTTCAAAGTAGGGTTTCTTCTGGGTGTGTATTGTTTTTACACCAAAGTTGAAAAAGTCATAAATCAAACCACCATAAGTCATGAACAGTCTATAAATTTGTCTGTCCTCCAGTGTGGAAAATATTTGCTGCTTTCCCCCCAACAACCCTCAAACTTCTGTCTTCAAAGTCTCATTGTGATCCATTCCACAACACTGACTGCAAAGCCCTGAATTATGACACTTGTGGTGGGTAGAGCTCAGCCAAACAAGATTTGTGCTGCCCTTTGTTTAAGCTTTGAAACAGATGGCTTTTCTACCTCCAGCATCCAAAGGGAAATGACCTGGTGTCTAGCCACATAAGGCAAATTCTCCTTTCCCTGCAAAAGACTTCCATATATTGTTCCCCAAAGAAAGCCAACTCACTGGAAGTCCTGTAACATGTTGTATGCCTCCTGGTAGTTCTTTAACTCTAATGAGACACAAAGTAACATCCCATTGTCATTTGGCAGCCATTCTGGTAAGACTTCTGCATGCCAAGTACTCTGCTAGATTCTTGGGACACAGGTCTCAGAAACGTTCACAATTTGTCTCAGAGAGACTTGATGCCAAACAAGAACCAAGTTTTTACTTCTTTATATCCCCACCACAGTGCATGAAGAATGTGCATAGTAAATTTGTGTTGATTGCTTGGTTTATTAAACAAATGATAAGAATTCTAATTATAGATATATCTGTGGTACAGTTTCGCTAGACCTTGACAGATTACACAGCATCTAGCTAAAAACCCTTACTTTATTGATAAAGACAATGAGGTACAAATAAACTGATGAGATAAATTAAATGACTACAGATAGAATTTAGTTTCTGTCTCCCTCTCCTGCCTCCTAACACAGTGTGCCATTTAATTGGACCCGGATATGACAGCTAAACTAAATCCTAGGGACAGCTCTATTTGACTCAGTCTGAACTTGCTCAAATATCCAGGCCAGCTCAGCTGTGCAAAGTCCAACTCTCCTCCCCATCCTCACCTGTACCACTTCCCCTGGATATCACTCTCTCTGTGTCTTTGCAGTGTGGTGCTGCAGCTGGTACCAATGACCTTCAGGGTTGCTGGGAAGCAATTTATTTCATTTTCTAAGGAATAAAGGAAATGTTAACATCACAGATCTATGTCTAAAATGGCCCTGAGCAAGTTTCTTCTCTAAATTTGTTCTCTCATTTTCAAATTTCTTTTGTTTTTTTTTCCTTTCTTTATGTCAAGTTTTCACAGTCACTTTGATCTCAGAAGCATGCAGCTTCTCCTTGCCTGACTCTCACCTCCTACCCTAAGATAATTCCACAGAAGTCCATCCATCCTTTCAAGTCTAAGGCCAGTTCCTGTGCTTTGTCCACAGGGGCAGGCAGAGTCCCCAGCACAAAAGAGAAACGTAGCTCATAGGAAAGTGTAAGTGTCCCTGCATATCAATGGGTCCATAAAACCTGAAGCCACGGGTCTTTGTTGAATGCACACATCACCCTTTCTCAGACCACCTCTATTAACACAGCCTCTGGGAACTCACTTCTCTATCCAACTGAAAACAGTAAACAGAACTCGGTGTGATAATGAAGCAGAGACCGGCGGCCCTGAACTGTGGCTCAGTCTTTCCCAATTAATAAGAAAGACACTTCAAGTGAGGGAGATACTTCCAGTCAAAGCAAAAGAGAACATGGCACAGAGAAGTTTCTCTTTCCACCTTCTGTTTCCCTAAACAGTATAGTTGATTCTTGGCAATAAAAATACGAAGTTTAAACAATGACAAACATTTGGCAGGCAACTAGAAGTGATTTACTCATGAGAAATAAACAAAAGAGCATCGTGTGCTTAACAAACCTGTACTGTTTTTCTTTGCACCTTAATGTTTATGTCTCTCCCACCCCGTGTGACTGTTCAGAAGGCAAGGGAGGACAGGAGAAGAAAAGAGAGAGACGCAAATTTGGACAGAGAACTAACACAAACCCGCATGATTGCCTTGTGAATAATAAACCTCCACTTGTAAATTACCTGCCTTTCCAGAAAATTCAACTCATTTAAAATGCCTAATGGATGTGAAGAGCTCTGAATCTAATACAATAAAAGCAACTAAGTCAAAACATCTTTGAAAACAAACAAGAGGGGAAGACAGTCATTCTCCCCTCACCCTTTCTGTCTTCCAAAAAGCAGCAATCCTGAGCCCTGGGAGGGGATCCATAATTTTGATTTGAAAACCTCTCAGGGAGGTCCTTTGTATTTTTCCCTTTCTTTCTTCGAAGATCACAGCAGCAATTTTCTTTTATCGTCAGCTATTTATAGTTTTCTTTTCTCAAAAATTCTTGGCCAGAAAGAAGCTGTGCAAAAAGTGTTCCGACAGCCACATTATTTTGTAGCACTCTTCAAAACTATTAAATACAATCAAGTCAGGGAGGGACAAAAAAAAAACAGTCCCCCAAACTTGTTCATTATCTTTTCCACTTGGTTTGTTCTCCTGAAAGCAGTGGAAGCCAGATAAATAGTCTCCTCCTGGCCCCAGGGTGGTAAGATGTGGGAAAAAAGGGTCACTTGGATGATCTCCTTTCTATGCAGAAGTGAAAATATACCAGAGGAGGAAGACGCTTGGTATAATAGCTTCACCATTAGCACAAGCCTCAGTCCTGTTTCTCCGGTCTCAGACAACTAGAACTTTCCACATATGGGAGAGAGACTGGAGTGAACTTAGCCAAGACATTGAGACTTGTCAGCATTCAATGGCCCCCTAACAGTCATTTCTTTTGTGTTCCTAGTAGAGTTATTAAACATGTTTGTAGGCAAACATACATTTATCCAAATTCTGGCTCTACTCTTTGCTAATCTCTTGACCTTGGGGAAAATGCTTCTCTCAGCCTCAGATGCCCATTCTTCAAGTAGGGGTGATTTAGCACTTAACAGAGAGAGTTAAAACATGGTGACCACTTGAGGCCAAGAAGACACTTACTCTCTGCTGTATAACATCCTGGGTACATGAGAAGATGGCACTTATACATGGGCTTTTGTGAGTTCTGATTATGCTTGCACGCTCCAAAAGGCCTCAGGCTACAGAGAAAGGGAGCTGTGAAGATGGTTTCCATCCCTCTCACTCTGAGAATCCCACATCTCCTGGAGCTTGAGATTGGCTGCTTTGCATGAGGGGATGTAGGATAACATCACAGAGACAAGCTGAGGGAAGGAAATGCAAGAGAACCAACCAGAAATAAAGAGGCCCACAGGATGCTCCAAGAGCAATGCCTGGGAAGTAGGTAAGAGCCGTACATGGTTGGGACTTTGGGGAAATCTCACCCCAAGCCTATTAGTTTGAATGAGTGTGTGACCTCGACAAGTCATTTGTCCTCTCTGCAACTAAGAAACACAATCTATGAAGGTGACTATCTTAACCTCTTTGTTTCTTCTATGTCCCCAGTGTCCAAGACATTTCTAGGAATACCGTTGAACACATCTCTGTGAAAGTTTTAAAGAAAGCAATGAGCATAAAGCTATAAGTCCTCCATTGGATCATGCTGTTTGGAATTGAGTTTCTTTTGGTGACCACTATGAAGGTATGTGAATTTGTGTTACATTCTACATTTGAACCCTGATTTACCATTTGCTAACTATGAGGTCTTAATGATTTGCTTGAAGTAATTCTGCTTGTTGGATACTTGGCCCAAAGGTGATCATAAGTAGTAATTACCCCAGCCCCATTCCCTTAAGATTCAACCCAAGCCTCATCTTGTGCCTAATTCTTCCTCAAGTTTCTTGCATGCTATAATAACCCGTCCTTGAATTTGGAGTGTGCATCTGGATCTGTCTGTAACACAAGAGCTGAAAAAACTAAGTGTCAAGCAAGGATACTTTGAGTCAGGATAAACCCCACCCCCTTCATTCTGTACACCTACCAGCCTCCACTCCACCCAGCCATCAGAATGTCCCTTTCTTGGAGTTTTAGCACAAGAGCTGCTGGCTATCAGTAGTTCTTTTTCTCAAAGCAGGGTGGGAAAAAAGTCTCAGCAAATAGTGTTCTCCTTGGTTTAGGTCCTTGAATTACTCTCTACAGCTTCCACTCTTTATAGATTCTTGAGTCAAGCTACCTTCTGAATGTCTTCCTCCATCAGGCCTCTGCTTATAGCTGAAGCATTTTTGTAACATGGTTCTCTATGAAGAACATTATGCAAACTAATGTTGCATCCCTACTCTATTCTAACTCTGTCACCTCGGGACATTCTTTCAAAGTTTAGAAATACCAAAGTCGACGGCGATCACAACAATCAGAACTCACATCATCTGTCTTCCATACAGAGGCTGTGATGGAAAGCCCTGTCAGTGAGGAGCTTCTGTTGCAGATGAGTGTATGCTTCATGTGGATGCCTGCAAAAGAGAGCAAAGCTTAGGAGATGGTTATCTCACACAAACCCCTGGCATCGAACATGGCAAGACATCAGTGCTATCAACCCTACCCGCTGTAAGTACCCTAGCCCAGGAACTGTGAGATCAAATGTGTAGCATTTGTAAGCTACCCAAACAGAAACATGCCCATGCCAAGATCTATCTGGTTGGGAAAGATACATCAAAAATCAGGCAGTGGGCTCTTTTATTATGTCATTTTATTTTCCAAGATGTATGTATGGGAGAAGCATTTAAAGCAGTGGTTCTCAATCTTTGAGTTGCAACCCCGTTGGGCATCAAATGACACTTTCACAGGAGGTTACATATCAGATATCCTGAATGTCAGATGTTTACAATTTCTAACAGTAGCAAAATTATAGTTATGAAGTATCAACGAAATTATTTTATGGTTGGGGGTCACCACAACCTGAAGAACTGTATTAAGGGCTTGCAGCATTAGGAAGGTTGAGAACCACTGACGTAGAGGATGACAGGCAGATTCTGCTCCTTTTTCTAATACAAAACCAAAAGTAACCAGGAAACCAAGACTAGCAAGAGGACATTGCCTACTGATGCTCATAAAGGAGGGGGTTGAGGAACCATACCCATCTCCATCCATTTCAAAAGTACCTAAGGCTGGGAGAAGAAAAAGGACCAAAGCAGAGGTGAGAAAATTATCCTACTGAAACACTTTAAAGAAAGAAGAGGAGGGAATGTGAAATGTTCAAAGAAAGAACCATAAACCACAAAGTCCCCTTTCACTTTAACTGCCTTAAGTTTTTTCCCCCCATCAGTAACTAAGATTATTTCTGCATCACAAACCAACAAGTTTCTGTTTCTTCAACTATAAAGTATAACAGTAATGGTACTATCCTCCCTACACCTTGTGGGTAGTAAACAAAACCTCCCTCCTCCAAAACTCTTGTAAGTTATATTTACACGTTTGCACGCACTGCCTCCCCTCTGTCTTCCACTTAGCCAATAGCTGTCTCTAAATAACCCACCATTTACTTTGCTCCATGTACAGACAGAGCACCGTCTAAAGGGACCACTCATCCCTTGTGAAGTACATTGGCATTGTCAGCCCTTTCCTTCCAAGCAGCTTCAACAAGTTACATTCTGAAATACTCTTGTCTCTGTTTGCCACCAAAACGATCGTGTCCTTTTCATGACTTCAAGCATCACAAATATACCAATGAAAAATGATAGTCATTGGGAGCTGGGGAGATGGGTGAGATGATAAAGTGTCTGCCATTCAACATGGACCTGAATTCCGATCCCCAGCACCCACAAAAAAAGCTAGGCAAGGTGTAATATACATACATACATATGTATATATATATATATATATATATACACATACACACATTCATACATGTGAGTATATAGTATATATACATATAACCCACTTCCAATGTTAGAATCACAGATATATATGTTTGTGTGTGTGGTGTGTATGTTTCTATATTATCTATATCTGTATCTGTATCTATATCTATATATATCTATATCTATATCTATATCTATATCTATATCTATCTGTGACTCTAACACTGGAAGTACTAGAGACAGAAAGCCAGACTAGCAAACTGTCAGTCACCAGGTTCAGTGACAGACCCTGTCTCAAAAAATAACATAGACAGTAATAGAGGAGAATGGCCCAGCATTGACTTCTGGCCTTCACACTCATGGGCACATACACATAATGAAAGTCTTAACTTTCTCCTAAGCTGAGACCTATTATCTCTTTTTCTGATGCCTCAAAAAAAAAAAAAGTCATGTCTGTCATGGAACTCTGTCTTCAAGGTACCACATGGCCTTTGGCAGCTTGAAATCACAGTACCCATGAGAGAGCATCATGAGATTGGGCCCATTAAGGTACTCTGTTGGAAAGGGGGGGGCTCATGAGACATATTGTAAGGTGCCCCTTCTCCCCAGGGATGTAGAAGTAGCTAACAATTTCTAGAGATGAAAGGTTCTTCTTCAGTGGTTTAGCTGCCCATAAGTTGCCCATGCTCCCGTTAGTAACCTCTCACCCATGCTCCTATAAGTAATCCCAGCTGAACTCACTGGCTCACAAAGCTCGACTTGGATGAGTCGTTTCTTTGCCCTGTCTTTGAAGCAAGTAAATGTTTATTCACCTCACCCCAGGAAAAGTCATGAAAAAAAAAAATGTCAGTCTCAATGTGCCATATACCACGTTCATGACCTTCAGGCTGCTCACCCCTCTGCCCTATTCTTCATCTATTTTCTAGTAGCTTTATAGACATACATATTCATACATGTTGGTTTAGTCATTGCTCATTCCTGCCATCATATCCACGACAGCATGGAATCTATGAGTTTTGAATGAGAGGCTTTGTTGGTTCCAGTCTCAGAGTTTCAGACCCATAGTGGGTTCCCAATCAGTATGCATTGAATAATATAAGCAATGGGAAAATACATGAAAAATTCCCAGTGCCTGTATGCCACTGCCAAATAGCTCTCTCTCTCTCTCTCTCCTCCAGGTCCACTAACAAGAGGCAGAGGTCACGTATGATTAGCATAGTCTTATACTCCCACCACTCAGGAAGGCCAAGGTGGAAGTGTCTTGAGTTCAAGGCCATTGGAGCTACACAGTGAAAAAATACAAAAAAAGAGGAGCTGGAGAAATATCTTGGCAGTTAAAAATGTTGACTACTCTTTCAGAAGACCCGAGTTTGGTTCCCAGAACTTACATGATGGCTCACACCTATCTGTAACTCCAGACAAACGGAATCTCTCATTCTCCTTCTGGCTCTGCAGGAACTACTGCATGTGGTGCACACATATACATGCATACAAATGCTCATACCCACAAATTAATTTTTTAATTTTAATGAAAAAATGTCAAACACAATGATATATACATATGAAAAATAAAAAATCCATTATTTTGTTCACTACTTTTTCAAAAAATTAAGTATCAAAAAGTGGATAAGTAGAGGTGATATAAGAGAGTTAAAATGCTCATAATAATGACTTTTTAGTTATGCGACATTTTTTTTATAGAATTTGAGAATTCTTTTCCCAGGCAGCAATGAAGCCACACCATGGTCCTCTGCATTTAGACCTCATCTCTTGATCCCCATGTGACCTGAGAGAATTCTTTGTTTTTAGTTCTCAGGCAATGTCTCTGCTCTGGTTTTGAGGCAAATCTTCCCTGCTGTCTG
Source organism: Peromyscus attwateri (assembly GCA_902168425.1). Lineage (NCBI taxonomy): Eukaryota > Metazoa > Chordata > Mammalia > Rodentia > Cricetidae > Peromyscus > Peromyscus attwateri. The sequence continues at coordinate 15,960 of CABHPP010147380.1, forward strand.
TGTTCAGCATTGTTCTCTTATCTTTAGAGTTCCCTGTGCTGGGAGCATTCAGAGTTCATAACCCTTGGCCAAGAATACAATGACTGTACATAATTGCTCAAAAGCCAGACTTTGCATGTCATTATTTTCACCCAACAATGGATAAAAATATGTCTTTAAAAATCTCTATCACCCCACTGGCGAGAGAAACCTTGTCTCCTCTGCCCCATGCCTGTGCTACCTAATCAAACGCCCTAACTTTTTGATGACACCCCAGTCTCCACAGTTTAACTGTTTCAGCCCCATAGGTAGTGTCTCTCAACACACTTGAATAAAAGGTTCTGCTTCTAGCTGTACTGCAGTTACCTTGACAAGCTTATGACACAAATCTTGAACTGTGCGCTTACTCCAAAAAAGAGGGGGGAGTGGAATTCTTCGTGTGACTCATTCTGCTTCAAAAGAGAATAAAAACAGACGTAAAGATAACTTTTTCTAATTCCCAATTCCCTTAAGCCTGGGCACCTGATACCTCAGTGTGACTCATTTCTCATGCCACCCACAGACCGCCAATTCTCGGGGCCCTGCCTCCCTTCTGATGATTACCCACTGCAGAGTACATTTGAGAAAAGTGTTCTTGTTCTTAGGGTGGTCCCCTTGCCTCCTTATATACACTACTTCTTTCCTCCATTGTGTGAAGCCATGGACCAGCATGAGTCATTGTTCGCTTCAGGCCCTGGAATAGGCCATTTCATGTTATTTCAGGTGATCTGAGTTTCAGCCCTCTAAAAGCACCTACATGTCCAAAATGACATGCAAGGAACAGACTCTGAGATGACAAAAGCCCCATGTTCATCACCCTAGGTATTCTGGACACCAAAGAAGCCCACAGATGTCAGCCTAAAATATTTTTCTTGCACTCTCTTAGGAATAGTCACTTTCTATTTTGACTCTATTTATGCATGCCTCACTCTGCCTCCTTCCTTTATGTGGAGGGTCAGAAGTAATTCTTGGATAACTTTTAGTTCTCAAGTTCATGCAAGCAAATTAGGTGTTCTGTGGAAAGACATACAAGTGAATACAAGACATGAGTTGGATCTCAAGGTCAAAATTTCAGGACTGCTTCTGGAAATAATCCACTGGACTAACTGTGTGAATCCCTCATAACTTTGAGTTTCATTATTCCCACCCAAAACACAGACAAAAAAAAATTTTAAAACAACCAAGCTTTTTATCTCCTATAATTCATGTGTATTTAAGAATTAATGAGAATACAGCAATAAGGATATGTTAGAATAAAACCACTACATTCCAAGAGTCTATGACTGGTCCATTGTCATAATCATAGATAGACATGGTCATCATCATCATCATCATCATCACCCTCATCTTGACTTCTTTTAGCACCTTAATTCTTTTTGTGTTGTACTACTGCCACCTACCGGCAGAGTTGATTGAATAGGAAGTATTCTTAAACACTAGGTTTACATTCGCTTCGATGCTTCGATGGGTATTCACTTGGACTGAAGTCAGAAAATGTGCAAGCTAAAAAAAAAAAAAATCAAACAGAAATGATCACACTTGTTATACTTGGCAAGTAGGATTCAGCCCCAACCTTGAATAAATGGGGCAGAAATGAGTCCAACGTCTAGATTAAGAGAAATTCCACCAGGTGGTCTCATCCATTTTTTATTAGTCCAAATGTGTTTTGCATGTAACAAGCCATGCTCCTATTAACTTCCAGGCATAAAATGGAAACATTTAGGGCAAGCTGTGGACTGACTGTCAGAATTGAAGAAACTGTGGCATTTTGAAATACCTGAGACAGAAAGCTGGCTCTCCTGGCACCCGAAGCTGTCAGCAGCAACTGGTCAGTGGTACTGTACAGAGGGCCTGGCTGGCCATCTGAGTTTCAAACTCTACAGTCATTCCCAAAGGAATTAAAGTTTTTCCTCACCAGTGTGACAAAGAGACAAATGCTCTTACTCCTCTTTCTGATCACTGTCAGAACATTCTAGGTAGACATTCCATGGGGCAATAAAATAGCCATTTGTACTTTTCATTTCCATGGTGAATTTCTTATGGAGTTGTGCCAGAATTCTTATAGAAATAAGGAAGACTGATTGACCTCCATGCAGGAAATGAAGCAATGGATTCATTTAGGGCCCATAAGTGAAACCTGCCCATTTCAATATGAATGTCTAGCTACAGAAAGTCAGTGGAGCCCCAAGTACAGGACACTGGGGAAGAAACGTTTTGTCAAGACAGCTGGGGGAGACTGCTGAACTCGGGCTTCCCTTCAAAAGCAAGGAAATCCCAAGCCAACCCACTGAAATATCCCTTTGTCACATTATAACTTGGGACTTGATAAAGATGGCAGTTGAGCTTGGAGAGTGGCTGGATTTATGAGCCTTTAAAGTAAGAACTTGATATATTTTAATGTACATTAAACTAAGAATAAATTTTCAATATGATGGAAGGTCTTAGAAAAATAAGAACTTATACCTAAAGAAAAATAGAAGGCAGAAATATAAACTGGAAAAATCTATTTGGAAGGCTGCTACAGTCACCACTATACCATCAACACCACCCAGACGAATCTGTTTGAATTCATAATTTTCAATCAGAAAGCATATTCCCCAGCTCTATCATCGATCCATAAAGGGCAGCTTCACATTTTCCTGACATTCAGGTAATATCCTGTATAACCATTCAGTCAGTGGCTAGTATGGCTGGAATCCAGACTGCTTCCTCATTGGCTCAGATTTTTAATGTTGGGTCCACAGCTTGTGGAGCCCTTCTGAAGACGGTGCACGCTGTAGCAGATGGACCCTGGTTAGTAGAAGAGAGTCAGCAGGAGTGAGCCTTTGAAGGTGATTCCTGCTTCCCACCTGCTTTCTCCATTTCCCAGTCTGCTGCAATGTAAAAGCCAATGCTATGCACTCCCGCCAGCATGGACTGGGGTATTTCTAGCTGCCATGCCTGCACACCATGATAGACTGAAATCTTCTGAAATCATGAACCAAAATGAAGAAAGCCTTCTTTCTTGTGTTGCTCTGTGTGGTATTCCATCACAGCCATGCCCTTCCAGACTGGTGAGTATAGAAGGACACTGATTTCCAACTGAGTATGGTTAGATTATCACAAGTTAAGGATGGGGAACAAAATAGTGCATATGGTGTAAAAAATAACTGTAAGCCTTGAAGAAAGATGCTGGAAGGGCTCTAATAATAAGGTAAGAGTAAGAACAGAAACAAGAATTATAATAGTAATAAAATTATCGCTGGGCGTTTGTGGCGCACGCCTTTAATCCCAGCACTCGGGAGGCAGAGGTAGGCGGATCTCTGTGAGTTCGAGGCCAGCCTGGGCTACCAAGTGAGCTCCAGGAAAGGCGCAAAGCTACACAGAGAAACCCTGTCTAGAAAAACCAAAAAAAATTTTTAAAAAAATTATCATTAAGAGTAAGCATAAGGGTGAATCTTTAAAGAGGCATGAAAAAGACATTTCAATTCATACTATTTGCATTACGGTAATAAGTTTTGTTCTAAATATAATGATTTGTTTACCACTGAGGTATTCTGTGTGCCTTCTGCCTGTACCATAACATGTTTAAAGCATTGTTGAAGACTTTAGAGACTTGTGCTCATAATGGAATCCAAAAAAAAAAAAAGAGTTTTAAGGATCTTGCTGAAGTCTGCAGTCAATATCCAGGATTTGGAGAAGTTCGTTTCATTATTTTGTATAGCGTTTTTTACCATGATCTACTAGTAAGTAAACATTTAGAATGATACTTATTATTTCTGTCTTAAAGTCACTGATAGGTTCATAACATCAATAAGTTAAATATTAAGCAAACATCAGATAGGTAATTTAAAAAGCTTTCCAACATAGATGAGCCTTCAGGTACTAGAACCCATTTTTGTAGTTATACAATAGCCCTACCATAAGGTTTTGTAAGCACTTGACAGCCTCTCTCAGTAGGACTGGTGGGACCCTACTTGGTCCACATAGGCGAGGATGCTGTCCTCATTTCTACCATCCATCTGCAGGAAGACACTGCACTCTGTTTCTGTCTGGCGTTTTATTATTTCGCTAATATTTCCAAAGTTAGTTCTGTGTTGCTAACTGTATCTGCTTCACCTTCCCTATCCATGATGATTCCCATTATGCTGACTCCCTGGTAAAGATCTGACAATCTTTGTCTCTGCTGATGCTGTGGCACAAACTGGGGTTTATGGTACCAAAGCGTTCTTTGATTGCTTAGGCCATACTCAAACAATCTTAATCAGAACAAACATAAATTCTGGACTCATGTGCCCTGCACAGGCAACAGTATGGCTAGGCTGACTAGGCAATACATTCAAGTGCTACTGGATCTCATATGCCTGCTTCTCTTTGATTATGAGCTTTTATTTCCTATCGTCTTAAGCATCCCTCCCTCTACATCGTAGCAAATGTGATTCCCTGGATCAATGGACTCACATTCTAGCAAATTCCATGAAAGAGCTCAGATATGCCAGAGTGCGTTCATGTCCAATCTATGGCCACAGATGGTAGAGAACTACCATTGGCTTCCTTTGGTTCACATAAACTTCTATCGCTGAACAGTTGGAGTCTGTTTCCAAAAACAATTGAAAGTTATGTGTAATCAATAGGGAAATTGCCACAATTTAGAAATTTTCCATAAACAACCCAACTTACATTTAAAATACTATTATAAAATGAGGAAGTACCTGTATGGCAATGCTAAAGATTCCAATACTATCTGCCAGTAGATGTGACCTGGTCTAGTTTCATTCTTACTGCTGTGTAAAAGCACCCCCAATGAAAAGCTACTTAGAGGACAAAGCAATTTCTTTGGCTTACAATTCCAGGTTATAGTCTATCATATCAAGGAAATAACAATGGCAGAAGCTTCAAGCAGCTAGTCACATCCACAGGCAAGAACACAGAGTACATACAATCTCACTTGCTTACTTACTATGTTCAACTCAATTTCTCCATTCTTATTCAGTTCAAGATCTCTATCTGGGGAATGGTGCCACCCATGCTGAACTGGATCTTCCTGTATCAGTTAAGACAAACCCATTTCTAGACATGCCAATAAGCAAAAGCAGTGTAGAAAATCCCTATTAAGACTCTCTTCCCGAGTGAGTTATGTCAAGTTGACAACTAGAGAGAACATCACACTGCCCAGTTTACTAAATTCCTTCTATGTAAGTGCTCAGCATCTGCACTCCACATAGAAACAGTCTGGTAGAAATATGACAATAGTACAATATATAATTCTGATTCAAGTTTATCATAAAGCAATACAATTTTAATTGTTTTAATTTGTGGGGGTTATAATATAATTACATTATTTCCCCTTCCCTTTCCTCCTTCCTAACCCAGCCATATACCCTGACTTGCTCTCTTTCAATTTAATTGTCTGTTTTTTTTTTCATTAATTGTTGTTACTATACACTGTGGTGGTATGAATGAGAATGACACCTGTAAGCTCCATTGAATGTTTAGTCACCAGTAATTGGAACTGTTTGAGGAAGTTTAGCAGAATTAAGAGATATGGTCTTGTTGGAGGAAGTGTATCACTGGGGGTGGGCTGTGAGAGTTCAAAAGCTCACACCTAGCCCAGTGTCTTTCACTCTGCCTGATGCCTGTGGATCAGAATATAATGTTCTCAGCTACCATTCCAGTCCTCTGCCTGTCTACTTCCTGCCATGACAATCATGGACTAACCTTCTGAAACTATGAGCAAGTCCCCAATAAATGCTTTCTTTATAGGAGTTGCATTGGTCATGGTGCAACTTCACAGCAATAGAACAGTAACTAAGACACATACATATGTGTATATGTATATGTATATTCATATATATATGTATGTATATATATATATTTTTTTAAATAGGAAAATACACCCTGCTCTGTCTGTATAACATTACTTGTATATGTGTTTTTCAGAGCTGACCATTTTGTACTGGATAATCAATTGGTGTGCTCTTCACTGGGGGAGATTATTTCTTCTGCTCTCAGCGTTTCTTAGTTGCCTGTAGTTCTTTGTGTAGGATTGAGGTCTCGTGGGCTTTTCCACATCCATGTTGGTATGTCTATTGTTATTGTTCTTGTTTAGCTCATGTTTAGGCAGTCATGGTGATGAGACTTTATGACTTTAAGCTCCTGACATTCCTAGGAAACACAGTCTCACAGAAAACCACCTATTCGTCTGGCTCTTACAATCTTTCTGCCTCCTCTTCCACAATACTTCCTGAGCCTTAGATGAGGGAACTATATTATAGATGTATCAGTTTGGGCTGGGATCCATTCTGATTGGTTGTGACCTTCTGTAATGGTCTTCATCTTTTGCAAAGAGATGATTCCTTGATGCAGGTGGAGGCAATATTGTTTTGAAAAGTGTATGGTTCATCTAAAATGCTTTCTGTGTATAAGTAAAATTTTTCTATTTCTGTGCTATGATCTAAATAGCCAAAGTCACAAGTGTCTGAAAACTAAGAGGTTGGAATGAATTTTGTTGAGCTTCTGTCCCTGCCAAGGCCTAAAGATAAATGGCAATGAATCAGATCATGTTCTTTAGCCACATCTTTTTCTCCTGGGCCATGATAAAACCTAAATTTACACCTAAGTGTGATCATGCAATGATAAAACTTTAGTGAATTAAGTCTTCAGACTCTTCCATGAATTAAGACTGAGAGAAGATTAAGAAAAACCTGGGGCTGGAGAGATTGCACAGAGGTTAAGAGCACCGACTGCTCTTCCAGAGGTCCTGAGTTCAATTCCCAGCACCCACATGGTGGCTCACAACCATCTGTAATGAGATCTGGTGCCCTCTTCTGTATACATAATAAATAAATAAATCTTAAAAAAAAAAAAAGAAAAAAGAAAAACCTGGCTATATATTAAAATTCTTAGCATGTGGTGACAAGCCACAGAAATAACCATGAAGTGAGCGTAAGACACGGTTCACCATCTGATGGAAGCTAACTGTACGCTTCATAGATATTTCTACCCAAGAGTGATAAAAGTCTGGATAAAACTAAAATGAAAACTTTCTTTTATATATAGGAAAATGGTATGCCTGGTCCCATCAGTAGATGGGAAGTTTCTCTGTGGGCTTCTTGCTGAGGTATTTTTTTTTTTAATGGGAGAAGCGGTTTCTCAGTGAGCCAATATGTTTCCCAATCTCTGCTTTCTTTTAATCAATGTCACACATTTTCTTCCTTTCTTTTTATATAACGGTACTTTGTTTCTCACAAGGATCACTTCATTTTTATAGATACTTATTTTATATATCATAATGTAATGTGTATATTGTATGTGTGTGTTTTATAATTTTTTAATTTTAAGCATTTTCAAGTTCATTTTCTTTTTTAAGTGCATGAGTGTTTTGCCTGCATGTATGTCTGTGCACCGCTCGTGGGCCTAGTGTCAAGAGAGGGAGTTACAGACACTCGTGAGTCACCACATGGGCGCTGTGAATCAAACCCGGGTCCTCTTGAAGAGCAGACAGTCCTCTTAACAGCTCAGTCACCTCTGTAATGCCGAAATGTACATATTCAGCAACAGAATGATTGGATAGAGTTCAAACAAAAGAAAAATCTCTTCCCATTGGAGCAGTTTTTAAAGATGCCTTTTACTGTTTCCCCCCTTTAATTGAAAGTAGACTTTTTTTCTAACATAATATATCCTATTCATGGTTTTCCCTCCCTCTACCCTCCCAGTTCCTCCCTATGTCTCCTTGTGACTGTCTCGTCATCTCGGCCTCTTCTCTCAGACACAGGAGGCCATAATGACAGCCATATGGAGCCCTAGGTAGTTAGTTGTCAATAGTAGCAGCCACCACAGATCTGCTACTTAAGAATTCCTTCAGTTTAGTCTCTGGCTTACTTCTCCAACCATTGTGAACAATGTATGTGAACAATGTCCCCTGAATATTTGTTAGACATACTCTAAATCACCAGAGAAGCAGGCCTATACAAAACCAAGATAGAGTTCCTTCTCTATGGAAGTTATATACTTGCAGGGAGAGTTGGAAAAAATTAATATATAAACCAACAAATTGGTGGATGACTGCAGATAATCATTTCTACAGTGTAAAGAATCCCAAATGGTTCGAAACAACAAGAGAAAATTGATGAGGCTACTTCAGGTTGGAAGGTAATGGGAAGGCCCACTAGAGGGTTACATTTAAGCCTGAAGTTAAATGCTGAGAAAAAGCCAACAGGCAGGGCCCTAAAAGAAAAGCTTCTAAGCTCAGGAAACGGGAAGCGAACGAAAATCAGCTGAGATGGGCCTGGAGAGATGATGACTCATTTAGTGAAGTAGTTGTCTTGCAAGCATGAGAACCTGAGACTGGGTCACCAAAACACACATTAGAAAAAGGAGGAGAGGAAAAGAGGGCGGGAAGGAGGAAGAGAGACAAGCGTGAGGACACAGACTTAACGCCACTGCTGGGGAAGGAGAGATGGGCAGATTCCTAGACCTCAGTGACCAGCCAATATAGCCAACTGAGAGAACATGGCTCAGAAAACAAAGTAGGTGGAAGAACCTGAGAAACATCATCCAAGGTTGGTCT
>CABHPP010147380.1:24625-40126 GCA_902168425.1 Peromyscus attwateri
TTCCATTATTACACATATAACAATATGTTATAAAAGTTAATTTACTCTTCTCTCTCTTTGAGTAGACAGTTAGTTCCTTAAGTACACTATATCTTATGCGTGGTAATAATTATAGCTTCCATTTATTGAGCTACACCAGGCACTAAGCTAGCTACTTTGCATACATTATCTCCAATATTCACAACAACCCTTCCAGGTAAGTATTATTCACATAATTCTACAGATGAAAAAAAATCACCTAAGTGATTTATTCAAGGCCAAAAGCTGGCTTGTGGCAAAGCTGGCATTTGAATCTGTTTTGTCTCATTCTGAAATCTGACCTCCTTCACTTTGCCACATCATCTTAACCTCATCTCAATTACTCCGATTGTTAGTTCCAGCTCCTTTCATGAGGCCTGAGCATATAAAGTAGCCAAGGATGCCTAATAAATGCCCCTGGTGCTGAATTGGAGTGAATCAAACAAATGGACGCAAGCCCACACAAGAGGAAACGGAACTCCAAAGACCACAGCTCTGGGGGTATTCGAAGCCCACTCCGGAGAACAATGAACTCACAAAACCATGGCTCTAGGGAGATTTTTGCATGACGATGGATGGCCATGGTAGTTGCCTTCTCTCCCAGGAAGAATTGAAAGTATGGTAGAAACTGTCAGGGAAGGGACGGTACTTAATAAAACTAAATGGAAGCTCTGGGGTTTCCTGAAAGCTGATGTGTGACACGGAGACACAGCTGCATATCGTGTTCTGGAAAAAAAAATTAATGGGATTTTAAAGAGAGAGGCTGCTCAGTGCGCTTGCAAAATGGAGATGCAGAGGAACGCACCCCAGCGATGAGGAGAGAAGAGCAGAGAGCAAGAGGAGGGTGGCACTGTTGTAATTGCCTGTAATTCTTCCCCTTCCTCCTTCTGACTTTAATTAGGACACTTGCGAGGCACACACATTTGTAAGAGTGACAGAGCTAATTGAAGAAAACCACATGTCTCATCAACAACCAAATCAGGAATAATAATCAAAGCAGCAGAAGCAAAATTGGAAGCCATGGAGCTGTCAAATGCAGAAGGAACTCAAATACAATGAGGCATGTAATTTAGAAAAAGTGAGAGGGCTATGTGGAAGCATTAAAAATGAGACATGAAATAAAACAGTTAACTCAACGCAAACTGAAACATTCACTCCCACAATCTGGTCACAATTAAATTTGGTCAGAAATTCATCGAGCCCTTTCTGCTCTGTTCTGGGGGGTTCAGGGATGCTATGTTATTACACCTCACTGCCTAGAATGCCCTAGTTAAGTGAAAGTCATTTCCTCCATCCCTAAGCTGTTGTCTTAGGGTTACTTTTGCTATGATGAAACACCATGACCAAAAGCAACTAGAGGAGGAATGAATTATTTGGCTTATGCTTCTACATCATTGTTCATCACTGAAGGAAATCAAGACAGGAACTCAAAAAGGTCAGGAACCTGGAGGCAGGAGCTGATGCAGAGGTCATGGAGCAGTGCTGCTTACCGGCTTGCTCTCTCTAGCTTGATCACCCTACTTTCTTATAGAACCCAAGACCACCAGCCCAGAGATGGCACCAATCACAATGAACTGGACCATCCCTCATAAATCACTAATTAACAAAATGCTCAACAGGCTTACCTGCAGCCCGATCTTATGGGTGCACTCTTTCAATCGATGTTCCCTCCTTTCAAATAACTATAGCTTGTGTCTAGCTAACATAGAACTAGCCAACATAGCTGTTCATTAATTCACACCACTCTTCTGTCACCACACTGGTCATTTCTGTCCCCAATGGAGCTGGAAAATGACAGGTTCTTCTCCATAACTTTTACTATTGCTTACATTACAGAGTCATTGCTAAGTCTTTCTTTATCCTCAGTGTCCACACCTATAAGAAGAAGTAGCAGCTTCAATTTGGAAAAGGATTCTCCTTAGTTTTCTAGCTTCTTAAGTCTCTGGACATGTGTTCCATGCTCTCCCCCTTTACATTCGGCTTCCTGTACATTTCAGCCAACAGTGTCAAGGCAGGGCTCCATTCTCAGGCTGAACCCAGTATATGGAAGGGGAGTAATATTTGTTACAAAGATATGCAAGTGACTTGAGCTGACCAGCCAGAACTTCAGCACACCAAATATCTGGAAGGAAGAAGATGCTTGCTCTTCCTCGTGAGGTGGATCTTGAAGCTGTTTGTAAACAGTCTTCCCACCACATGGAAACAGGTTGATACCTGGAAAAAAGAAGCTTCCAGAAAGAAATAAAGAAGATGATTATGTAATGCTCAGCATATTATACAAATCTGGACCGGATCAGCCATTTCTGGTGTTTTTGTTGCTTGTAAACAATGTTCTAATCATTTATTGATGTAGCAGTAAAGAAAACAGGAAAGGAGAAAGGAAGGTAACTGACACGGTGAGCATATTTTGAGCGTTGGACACACAGTCCTTTTAATACTACAACATCTTCAGCATCACTATTTTTTCTTCATTTTACCAGCCTAGAAATAAAGAACAAAGAATTTGCATAATTTTTCAAATTCTGATAGAAATGAAACCAGAACCAGGGTGTTCTTTGGAAGCTTGTGGTCTCAAAAATCTACTGTAATGGTAACGAAAAAGAGCCTGTAAGAATCTCGTTACTAAGTGTATTGCATCGGTCGATGAATAAATAGAGAAAAATGGAGTGATTCCCTACTTCCTTCTTCTCAGTAGACCTCTAAATCTTCCTGAGAATTTCATTTAGGCTTTTTTGTCATGTCTAGCCCCTCACATATTGCTGTGGTTTGAACTTGAAGTGTCCCCTACTGGCTCATATACTCAGGCTTGGTTGCCAACTGATGAGACTTTTTGGAAGGTGATTGGACATGAGGACTCGGATGTCATCAATGGATCCATCTATTATCAGAATTATAATCTTTTGGCACTATTGAGAGCTGGTAGAGACTTAGAAGGTGGCCCTGACTGAAGTAAGCAGGCTGCAACCTATCTATTGTCCTTGCAGCCTCAGTTCTCATGAAGGAAGGTGTGTCTTTAAAGAGTGTTGTGTCCCTACCACCATCCTATCTTTTTCTCTCCACTTGTCAGCTGATGTGAGGTGAAAACCTTGTTCCCCAATGTGATCCAGCTACCGTGATACTCTTCTTCATCACAGGTCCATAGCAATGGAGCAAGCGTACAAAGGATTAAAGCCAGGAGCCAAAATAAATCTTCTCGCCTTATAAGTTGCTCTCTCAGATCTGTATAACAGAAACAAAAAGTTTGACTAACACACCTTTGATATCACAAATTTCCAGAAATCCTCTGGAAACACCACTCTGCAATAGATGCACAAGGAATACATCACTGTTCAGATTCTCAGTCACCTAAACATGTGTGCATAAAGGGAGGAGCAGTCTCTAGCTGAGAAAGAGACCATTCAAAGAAGTGGAGGATTTTCCACTGAAGTGTATAAACATCAGAGACTAACCATACACAGTTATAACAGTGCTACTTTTAAGATCTGGTATCATGACCCATGCTAAACAGTCATGTTCTAATGCTATCACTGAGGTCGGAAGTTCCCAAGTAGTTCTTAAACTTCCTTGGTTCATCCATGTCACCTATATTTATACCTACTTCAAAATCTCCATCACTTTCTGTTTCATACCCACCTCAGCATGCAGGAACTTCAGCACTTGCCAAGTACCACATGCTACTCTTCAAATGTGAGGTACCATGAAGGTGTGAGCATGAGCTGGGACAATGAGCATGGATTGTATTTTCCTCTAGGCCATCTCTGTTAGGATGTTTGAGTTCATGTAGACTCACATAGGAAGATGAGGGACTTTTCACAAATATTACACTGATTTGAAAAATAGCAAAGAGAGGTTGACCTCCGTATGGAGCGAGGCTGCTCAGACTATAGGTTGGAAGAGACCAGATGCAATAGCTCTCCCATCCTGAAAATGTAGAGCAAGGCATGGGGCGCCATGAAAATGACAAGGAGTGTTCACTCAGCTTATGCCACTACTGCTCAGCATCATTTAGGCAGCTATTAGGTAGACTTCACCCACGTCACTGCCACCAGAAGCTCTAAAGCCACTTCCTTTTAAGTTTCTTCACTCTTCCTCTGAGAAGGCAGATACAGCAGCAAGAGCGGAATGGAACCACCCAATAGCTTTACCCCATCACCATGGGCAAGTAGAACATAGGTAAAAAGAACTTAAGAATGCTCCTAATGAGGTCTGGGAAAATGCTTCTGTCAGCTAAGTGAGAAACTGAGTTTGGAAGGCCAGTCAGTACCCATGTAAAGTGTAAGCATAGATGGCCACATTGCTTCTGCAATCAGGAAGCAGGTTGGCTAGCAAGATAGCTCAGTAGATAAAAATGTTTGCTATATGAGTATGAATCTCTAAGTTCAGATGCTCAGCATCCATATAAAAGCCAAGTGTGGTAGTTAACACATCTGTAACCCCAGTGTTGGTGAGGAGTAGGGAGACCGGAGTATCTCTGGGGCTTGTTGGCCAACCAGACTAGCTGAAAAACAGCAAGTTCCATGTTTAATGAGAGACCCTGCCTCAAAGAGATAAGATGGAAAATGATAGAGGAGTTTACATAACATCCTCCTCTGGCCTCGGTACACATGTGTACACACACATATACCATGCTCCATACACATGCATCCAGTTTTTATGTAGGTGCTGAGTATCCATACTCAGGTTGTAATACTTATACAGTAAGGACTTTATTCACTGAGCTACCAACCCAGTCCTTAAAGACAGCTCTTCCTTTTAAAAATTTTTAATTTTATTATAGGAGTATGTGTGTTTGCCTCTATGTATGTCTTGCACTGTGTGTGTGTGTGTGTGTGTGTGTGTGTGTGTGTGTGTGTCCTGTGAACCACCATGTGGGTTCTGGGAACCTAATTCAGTTATCTGCAACACCAGCAGTAAATTGTTTTAACCCCTGAGTCATCACTCCAGCCGCTGGAGACTGTCTTTTAAGCATTCTACTATGTTGTAAAAAAGGACATAACTAGGGCTGGAGAGATGGCTCAGAGGTTAAGAGCACTGCTTGTTCTTCCAAACGTCCTGAGTTCAATTCCCAGCAACCACATGGTGGTTCACAACCATCTGTAATGAGATCTGGTGCCCTCTTCTGGCCTGCAGGGATACGTGCAGACAGAACACTTTATACATAATAAATAAATAAATCTTTAAAAAAAAAAAAAAAAGGACATGACTAAAAGCACTCTCATGGATGTATACACGTAAGAAAGGAAACAATGTAAAATAAAGAGAATAGCATAGGTTTTCAACTGTTTAGCTAAATTTAAACATATATTCTCTATTACACAAAGCAGAAAATAAGATTTTAAAATAAAGGAAAAACACTAACCAGTATCGATCACAATCAAAGTATTCACCAACAGATGAATTAATAAGGAAATTGTCACATGGTCCGGTCTATCACAGCAAGCTCCTACTCTCTGGTACCCATTTTCTGCCCTAGCCTTGTTTCTATTTCTGTGATGAAACCAAAGGCAACTTGAAATGGGGGTGGTACTTCATCTTATAGGTTACAATACTCTGTCACTGAGGGAACCCACAGCAAGAACCTGGAGGCAGGAACTGGAGCAAAGGCCAAGGAGGAATGCTGTTTATTCATTTGCTTTCTGTGGCTGCTTTCTTATTCAATTCAAGACCACCTTCCCAGAGGTGGTATCATCCACAGTAGGCTGGGCCCTCTCATATCAATCATTAATCAAGAAAATGCCCAATGCCCACAGCCATGCCCACAGGCCAATCTGATGGTGAAAACTTTTCAATTGAGGTTCCCTCTTTCCAAGTAACTTTATTTTGTGGCATGTTGACAAAAGTATGGGGCTGTTAGCATGTACACACACACACACACACACACACACACACACACACACACACTAGCAAGATATAAGTCCTTCTAAAATTGTTCCTGGGAAAACAAAAAGTAGGAGGATTTCAAAAAAATATGTTGCTGCGTTACAGATGAAAGAAAATGTGACAATCTGCAGACCTAATCTTAGGCTTCCCAAACCTCTCAGTATACCATTGTGATCTACTTATAAAAGTTCATCTGGGTCAACTTTATTCCTATTTAATCTAACCCTCTTGCTAGCATTGGAGCTTCAGAGTTTGTAAAATCAAAACATTTAGTGCTATGTTTTGTTCTTACAGAAATGGGTTAAGCATGGAAGACTGGAGGAGAGACAGTTACTTTGCTGATGGCTGTGGTCTTTCTAAGAGACAATTGTATTTGGTTTTAGCATCTTCTGAACATCAGGTAAAAATCGAAAAAGGGAGAAGTTTCTGGAACTCAAGAAGAAGCCTAGCAGCCTTGCAATCAATCAGATCATCATAAAGTCATTTCTTAGTAATATTTTAAAAATCATAAATTTCTATTTACCATATACATATACATTTATAATTTTTCAAACAATAAGATTACACTTTTGTTCTACTTGACTTCTCCTTTTAAAAAAACCCTAAGCTGCCCATTCTTATTTTGTCTAATTGCTAGATTAAGAACAAAACCCAAAGCTGAACAATTTCTTAATAATATAATTAATACAATACAATGCCTATATCTTGTTGGTCAAATAGATGAAAAGTCAAGAAAAATGCTTCTAATTGATGTTTAAAGATGATTTCTGTGTGTTAATAGTACATTCTTGGAAATCAAAAGAACTGTACTTTAATAATGTAAGATATTGCTCACCATTCACCACCTGAGGACCACATTCATGGAAATGTGATAGGTCACCTAGCTTCCTATTCAGATTCACATTAAAGGCTTTTATATGTACAAATGTAGTTAACAGTTCATCACAGGAACAATCTATTTTCTGCACCACTGCCTCTAACTGATGAAATAAAATTTTTAAAGGAAAATTTTCTTTGAAAACATAGGACTATAAATAAATGAAAACATCTACCTGGGAAAATTGAATATATACTGAATGTGTGTGTGTGTGTGTGTGTGTGTGTGTGTGTGTGTGTGTGTGTATTACAAACATGCCTCCAACTCATTATGCTAGACCAAAATACAGAATATAATTTGATTTTTAAAGTAATTACTAGGCCAAGTCATGCTCCAACTCCAGACACCTCTTCTGAAATGCAGGTTTGAAGTGCAGCAGTCAGAAGGAGACAGTGAAGCTTAACTCCCAATGGGACAGGATCAGAGGGCTTCAATAGAGGTTTCTCTTTACGGTTGGCATTAAACTGCATAGAACTGGGGGCCACAGAGAGGGCTCACTGGTTAATAGCACCTATTTCTCTTGCAGGTGACCTGTGCTCTGTTCCTAGCACCCACACTGGGTGGCTCACAACTGCCTATAACTCCAGCTCTAGGCAGATGCTATGCCTTTGGCCTCTGTGAGCACTACAGTCACATGTTCAAACCCTCTCTCAGTTATGTATGCAAACACATGATTGAAATTGTTTAAATCTTTTAAAATGCATAGAGCTGTTTAAAAACAAAGTTTCCTTTTAAATGTTCACTGGGATCTGTCAATGGAGAACGAAAGGAAACTAAAGGGAAAAAGCAAAGGATCAAATAAAACACTCAACCTATTCACTGTAGTCAGGCTGCTCATAGATTATTTATTGTTTTTCCATAGAATTCCACAGCCACCAAAGACTGCCAAAAAGCAGAAACTCCACCTTGACTGACCCAAGACTCTCTGTAAATACTTTTTCCTTGACGGTAAAAGAATCCCACCAGAGGCCAAGGATATAAAGATAGATAATCAAAAAGTAACAACCCCGAGTCAGCCACCTACCAGCTCAATTCATTTCCTCCATGATGAAATGAGGCAGCTTTAGGGCAAGAAGTAATGATGCCCCCATCCAATCAAAACTCCAGGGAAAATCAAAACAAATGAATGTGATTATTGGATTGGAGCTGTTATTCAGCAGTATCTTTCAAATTTAATGTTCTCATCCACAGGGGAACATAGAGAAGCCTCTTGAGACACAACAGCTTTCCTCCTTCATCCCAAATGGAAATACCAGAATGCTAGAACCAGAGATAGGCTTAACTTCAGCATAAATTTTAGGAGACACATGCTAAGATTTTACCAACCTACGTTGATGTGCATGAACTAGATTGTTTGAGATTATTTTTTTCTTTCCTCTATCTTTTTTAATTGAAAATAGATTATTCTCTCATACACTATCTCCCAGCCACAGTTACCCCTTCCTCAAGTCCTTCCAAATCTCCCCATCTCCTCTCTCCCTCAGATCCACTCCCGCTCCACTTGTCTTCAGAAAAGAACAGGCCTCCAAGAGACAACAACCAAACATGACAAAACAAGATCCAATAAGACACGGCAATAGCCCTCATGCTGAGGCTGGGCAAGGCAACCCAACAGGAGGAAAAGAGTCCCAACAGCAGGCAAAAGAATCAGAGACACACCCACTCCCACTGTTAGGAGTCCCATAAAAACACCAAGCTAACAGTCACAACACGTATTCAAAGGACCTGGTGTAGTCGCAGGCAGGCCCCATGCTTGCCCTCTTCGGTCTCTGTGAGCTCATATGAGCCCTGCTTAGTTGATTCAGTGGGCCATGTTCTCCTGGTGTCCTCCATCCTCTATGACTCCTACAATCTTTCCTCCCCTCTTCCAAGAGATTCCCTGAGTTCCGACAGGAAGAACTCGATGGAAACCTCCAGTTTAGACTCTCTCTGCATAATGTCTGGCTGTGGGTCTCTGTACCTGCTCCCATCTGCTGCTGGTGGAAGCCTCTATGATGGCCACTGGAAAAGGCACTAATCTATGAGTATTGAGAATATCATTAGGAATCATTTCATTGATTCTTTTTTTTTTCAGTCGTTTTGATTCTACCCAAGGTCTCTGGGCTATCCACTCTATCCAGGAAGTGTAGGGCATGGGCTCCCTCTCATAACATGGGCCTCAAGCTAAACCAGATATTGGTTGGCCACTCCCACAAGCTCTGCGCCACCATTGCCCCAGCACATCTTGCAGGTAACAGATTGTAGATCAAAGGTTTTGTTGCGAGGTTGGTCTCGAGGTTTGTCTTTCCATAGCCTGCAGAGTACCTTTCCATGCCAGAGAGACAAGAACATAGGAGTAAAGGCTCCAATAAAGCACCAGCTTGACCTCTCTACCTTCAATGGGCTATGTGGATGTTGTCCTCCACAGTGGGGCTCCACTGTCAGTTTTTGGACACAGTGACCCTCTGTCCTAGCATCAGCCTGGGTTGTTTAAGGATCTCCATGGGATCCCTCAGCCAACAACTCAACTAAACGCAACTCAGTCCCACCACTGGAAGCCTTGCCTGGATAAAAAAAAAGATGGCCAGTTCAGACTCCATATCTGCCATTACTAGGAGTCCTTGAAGTGGGTGTGTAAATATATGGGTATGCACCTATAAGTGTGTGTGTGTGTGTGTGTGTGTGTGTGTGTGTGTGTGTGTGTGTATGCAGGCACTCACACGTATATATGCCTATCTTCGGTGTCCAAATTAGGAATCAAGAAAGTTCCAGACAAGACATCAAAAAAAAAAATCTCTGATAAGAAAAATCTCCACCCAATATTTTGCCATTTTTTAACCCTTTGTACTATCAGAAGAAAAATAATACAAATAAAGTTATATGCTACCATCATTATTATTTTTAAAACATACATTTATTCCTTCTAAAGGATTATCTATTGTGCTCTTACAGCTCAACAGTGGGTCCCTGGCATTCTATTTTAAAAGACCAGGTAAATATAAAAATTGTATGATATTACTAAAATAGAGACCCCCCAAGAGGGGAAGGGTATTTCTGTATTCCCCCCCTAAATAGGTACTCATTGAATAGTTACTTACTGTATGAGCAATCAATAGAAATGTTGAAGGCAAAATGTATAAAAGCTAAAACTCTTCATGTCATCCTTTGGACCGCTACTTAGTGAATAAACCCTCCAGTGTAGCAAATGAAAGTCTGTGCTACTGCCTTTGCTTATGTATAGGCAAAGAAACCTGATGAAGATTACTAGGATCCTGTGACAGTACAAAGATGTAAAGTATCTCTGCAGACACGTGTATTTGGACATGGAGTCACCAGCTGGTGGTGCCACTTTGAGAGGCTGTGGAACCTTTAGGTGGCAGGGTCTACATGGAGAAAATCGGTCAATGGGGATGGTTCCTTGGGTACATATTATCCCTGGCTGCTTCTTGGAATGCTCTTTCTGCTTCTTGGCCAACCAAGATATGAGGAGTTTTCCCCTGGATACATTCATGCCACCATGAACTCCTCTATGCCTTCCCTGTCTTCCCACTCTTTTAAACTCTGAGCCAAAATAAGTCTTTCTTCCCATAAGTTGCTTCTTTACAGATATTTGGTCTCCATGACAAGTAACTAATACAGACAATTGAACCACCAATACACACAAAGCACCTCCGGGCCCTGATTAAAACTATGCTGAATACACAGAAGTGAATATCCATCAGGAAGCAGGGTGACTGGTCTCCGCTGCTACTTTGGACATTGACAATTAATAATTTCAGCTGCAAGTAGGAAACCACCAAACTAAGAGTGGCTTAAACACTAAAGATGTTGAATTTTCCCAACATGTGAGAAGTTTCCAGGTAGACTGTCCAGATTTGTGGCAGCTGTTGAAGAATTTTATCCTTCTGCAAGACTGTCCTTAACATAAAGGACCCTAGGCTTTTAGCCTCGTGCGTGCAAAGTGGCTGCCATAGCTCCAGCAGTCAGTGCCTTGATCACTCCTTCATAGTAACAAAACTGGAACCAATCTCATCACCATTCATGAGCTCATCAGAAAAAAACCCTTCCCGTAGCACAAAATCTGTTTTGTATGTGTTTCACTTAGAAAGTACTCTTAGGCTTATTCCTAAAGGTATGACCCAAGGAGTACTGGACTATGCTACTACCTACCTTCAACAAAATAGGATTTGTCCTCTAAGGTTGAGAAGTAGTCCGTCTACCTTTCCTGGGGGGGAGTCAGAGGTGGGATAATGAGTTTCTAAAAACAAAGGATGGAGTAAGAATCAAGGTTAGGGCTGGAGAGATGGCTCAGCGGTTAAGAGCACTGACTGCTCTTCCAGAGGTCCTGAGTTCAATTCCCAGCAACCACATGGTGGCTCACAACCATCTGTAATGAGATCTGGTGCCCTCTTCTGGCCTGCAGGAATACATGCAGGCAGAACACTGAGTACATAATAAATAAATCTTCATAAAAAAAGAATCAAGGTTAGACAGCAAGTAAGAGAGATGGCCCAAATCCTGGGCCATCTTTTTTTTTAGAGAGCCTGCAAGGCCTCAAAACATACACCTTGCTTCCTTTTGTGCCTAAAAGCTCCCCCACTTTGCTCAGTGCCTTAGTTCCTTTTGAGTCATTGTAACAAAATACCTGGCAGAACAATGTAAGCCAAGAGAGATTTCATTGGCTCCCGGTTTCAGAGGTTTCCGTCCATCACAGCAGGGAAGGTGTGGTGGAGCAGGCCCGTCTATGGTGACAGGGATATGAGGCTACAACTTTAAAAACCTACCCCAATGGCCCCCTTCCACCAGTGAGGCCCTGCTCCTAAGTGTTTGGTGGCCCCGCAAAGCAGTGCCACCAACTGGAAACAAGAGCACAAAACATGAAGTTGTGGAGAACATGGCAGATTCAAACCTTAATACTTAGACTCATAACTGTTCTTGAGATGGCTGAGTGAGCTCTATCCTGACCAAAATTCACAATCTAGACAAAAGAAATTAGGAAAGGAGTCAGATTTTAGTGTATTTATGTATGTATGTATGTATGTATGTATGTATGTATGTATGTATGTGTGTATGTGTATGTATATATATATATATATACACATATATATACAGATATGGGAGGATAATATATACATATACACAAGCATGCACATGTGCATGAATACACACACACACACACACAGGTTTACATCATGTGTTTTCATGGTTTTAAGATTCATCCAAACCTAAAACAATCCCATGAAACTGTCGCAGAGAAAAGTCCTCCGCTGCTAGGTACTTACTCAATTATGCGACAGGCCATGTGATGGCTTCAGTCTATTTGCCCAGAGACTTCTCATCAATAAGCATCACTGAAAATAATTACAGCTCCATTTAAATAAGTGCTAAATATCCCAAAGCTAACAAAGGATAGAATTAAATGCAATCCTGGCTTCCTTTCCTTGGGTTTGCAAAGAGCAGTTTCAACCAGTGTCCAACACCCTGGAAGCCCTCGTTTGGTCTGAAAGCCATTAGATCACAGTTATCAGCTAATGAGGCAGCAAGTGTTTGGAAGCAGCTTGAACTACCTCAGCAGATCCAAGTTCAAATAAGGCAAATTAGTAGTAAAATCAAATTGGTTTAAACTGTGAAGTGAGTGTGAAAACTATTCCCCTGAAAAGAAGTAATGGGTCAGATTACTGCACTAGGGCACAGGAGATGAGCTCAACTTGCAGGAGAAAAAATGCTACTCTTAATGAATTTTGTTCTTTAAAAGGTAGTGTATCCCATCCTGACTGTCTAAAGGCTTTACTCATGGGGAAGTGGGTGGGAGAAGATACCCAGACAGGTGAGTATCATTGATTCCTCCATCAAAGAGATGTGTATTTTGCAAACTAGAACACTTGGGGAAATGAATGTGGGTATGTAATGGTTACTTATTACACAGGAATGGCAGGTGTCAATTGGGGACATCTAACAATGTTAGGAAGAATTTCAAAGAACTAATGGGAGGGGGAAATCTGCTCTACCTGTAATGCTCATTAAAATCTAGACATCTGCTCTGAAGTTTGACTAGAAGAAAAATAAGTATTAATTAAATATGGTACCAAGGTCAAAAAGTTTACATTTCTTCCACTTTCTCCTCTCTCATCTATATATTAAATGTCCAAGTCTCATCCTCAGCAAATGGTAAAACACTATCAACAGAGATTGTGAAATTTGTAATTAAAAAATTCAACTTTACATGTAGAGATTTGAAAACTCAAACTCATGGCCATTTACTGTATCTAGCCTATACATGTCCCCTGTTTCATTAAGATGGCATCACTTACATTTGAATTTCTCATTGATATACACAGATCAGCATGTTTCACTTACACAGTTGCATCTCTTCAAAGTCAAGATCTGACAGGGTCTCTGTACATGACAGCAATCAGCCAAACTGAATGGTTTCTAACCCCTTGTCTCAGATTGTTTTTAGGAATTGAGATGGAGAGTGGCAGGCCAAAGGCTGACTGGAATCTGCTCATAGATGATTCAGTATGAGAAATTAAAGGGAAAATGTGGTTCAGAGAAAATATGCCCTGAATGTGCTTTTCTCTGAGATTTCCAGTCTTATAAGGAGCTCTGGAGTACCTCAGACTGTTCCACACTGAGACACAGACATCTAATCTCTGCATTATCTCATCTATCTGTCTTGGTAATCACCCACTGCTGGGATGAGCAAAAACCTTGAGGTACTTGTCTTGTATCTTAGGATAGTCCTTAGTGAGGGACACTTCAGTGAGCCCTTGATAGACAGGTGTGGAGGAACAGGGTCCCTAAGATAGGAGATTTGCAGAGAGTACAATTACACACCTTACTCTCATCTTAAACAGACTTGTTCTCTGCAGTTCACCAAGCCCCAGCCAACTCACACGACTCATACCCTGGAGCCATAGACATACATCTCTACATGTATCCATTGCTGGATATCATCTTCATCAAGTTTTTCCATGAACTCAATTCACTATCTTTAGAAATGGAATGTCTTGCAGGTGGGATAGATTATAGGTCAAAGGTTGTGTGGCTGGGTTGGTGTCCCAGTTTCCACCACTGAAAGATACCTGGTTACAGAACTTGAAGTTCTAGCCAGAGCAATAAGACAACATAAGGAGATTAAGGGGATACAAATTGGAAAGGAAGAAGTCAAGCTTTCCCTATTTTCAGATGACATGATAGTATACTTGAGTGACCCCAAAGATTCAACCAAGGAACTGATACAGCTTATAAACACCTTCAGCAACATAGCAGGATTCAAGATCAACTCAAAAAAATCAGTAGCCCTCCTATATACAATTGACAAAGAGGCTGAGAAGGAAATCAGAGGTACATCACCCTTTATATTAGCCACAAATGACATAAAATACCTTGGGGTAACACTAACCAAGCAAGTGAAGGACCTATATGACAAGAACTTTAAATCCCTGAAAAAAAAAATTGAAGAAGATGTCAGAAAATGGAAAGATCTCCCATGCTCATGGATAGGCAGGACTAACATAGTAAAAATGGCAATTTTACCAAAAGCAATCTACAGATTCAATGCAATCCCCATCAAAATACCAACACAATTCTTCACAGACCTGGAAAGAATAATACTCAACTTTATATGGAAAAACAAAAAACCCAGGATAGCTAAAAGAATCCTGTACAATAAAACAACCTCTGGAGGCATCACCATCCCTGACTTCAAGCTCTACTACAGAGCTACAGTAATAAAAACAGCTTGGTACTGGCATAAAAACCCATATGTGGATCAATGGAATCGAACTGAAGACCCTGACATTAATCCGCACACCTATGAACATATAATTTTTGACAAAGAAGCCAAAACTGTGCAATGGAAAAAAGAAAGCATCTTCAACAAATGGTGCTGGCATAACTGGATATCAACATTTAGAAGGCTGCAAATAGATCCACATCTATCACCGTGCACAAAACTTAAGTCCAAGTGGATCAAGGACCTCAACATAAATCCAGCTACTCTGAACCTGCCAGAAGAGAAAGTAGGAAGTAGTCTTGAACGCATTGGCATAGGTGATCACTTCCTAAATATAACACCAGTAGCACAGACACTGAGAGAAACAATCAATCAATGGGACCTCTTGAAACTGAGAAGCTTTTGTAGAGCAAAGGATACAGTCAGCAAGGCAAAGCAACAACCTACAGAATGGGAAAAGGTCTTCACCAACCCCACATCTAACAGAGGACTGATATTCAGAATACATAAAGAACTCAAGAAATTAGACATCAAAATGCCCAACGGTCCAATTAAGAAATGGGCTATAGAACTAAACAGAGAATTCTCAACAGAGGAAACTCAAATGGCTGAAAGACATTTAAGGAATTGCTCAACATCCCTAATTATCAGGGAAATGCAAATCAAAACAACTCTGAGATACCACCTTACGCCTGTCAGAATGGCTAAAATCAAAAACACTGAAGACACCTTATGCTGGAGAGGATGTGGAGCTAGGTGAACTCTCCTCTACTGCTGGTGGGAATGCAAGCTTGTACAGCCACTTTGGAAATCAATATGGCGCTTTCTTAGAAAATTGGGAATCAATCTCCCCCAAGATCCAGCTATACCACTCTTGGGCATATACCCAAGGAATGCTCAATCATACCACAAGAGCACTTGCTCAGCTATGTTCATATCAGCATTGTTTGTAATAGCCAGAACCTGGAAACAACCTAGATGCCCTTCAACTGAAGAATGGATAAATAAA
>CABHPP010147381.1:784-54162 GCA_902168425.1 Peromyscus attwateri
CACACACACACACACACACACACACACACATATACACATACACAAAATAAGTAAATAAGCATGAATACTGAAAATATATGAATCTGGGTTATTATTAGGGGTCAAGAATTGCCCTAAGGATGGGGAGGACTCAGGATGGTGGCTGAAGTCTGGGAGGAAGCTCAGAGACACTCTCTTCCAATTCACTCTTTCCTTCCTCACTGACACTCACCTCTCTTTGTACTTTTGCTTTCTGAGTCCAGGTCAAAGGATAATTAAGACAGAGTAAGAGAAAAAAATGGGTTGTGTAAGAGACTAGCAAAAAGAAGCATATGGAGAGGGTGGGCACTTAGTCAACAAAATCACTTGGGTATTTTTAATAAAGAAAATGTCAGTTTTTCTTGTAGCTAACTTCTATGAGGTGTCTTGAGTATAGAGACTTTATCCTAGTTTTTTTTTTTTTTTTTTTTCCGAGAGAGGGGGTTTCTCTGTGTATTTTTGCCCCTCTCCTGGAGCTCACTTGGTAGCCCAGGCTGGCTTCAAACTCACAGAGATCCGCCTGGCTCTGCCTCCCAGGTGCTGGGATTAAAGGTGTGTGCCACCAAAGCCTGGCTAGTTTTTTTTTTTTTTTTAATCCATTGGTAAAACTAAAGATCAGAATATGATTTTCATGTTGTCTTTGTTTCAGAATGTATCAGACATCTGGAGTAGCCCTCCAATCTTTGAACAGATTCAAAGGGAGTGGTATGTCATCTCTAAACACTAAAAATCTTCAGGGAGACTTGAAAGAAAGGAAAGTCTCAAAAGACACTTAGAAGACAGAAAACAACACAGTTAAGCTATTATTTGTGATTCTATTACTTAAACATAATTAAATTTTAAGCTCCTCACCAGATGTTACGTTATCTAAATCACTAATCTACATTTTACTTTCAATGATAATTTAAAAATTCCACACATGCGTTAAATAATTAAACCAGGGAAATATGATTCTTTTTTTATGTGCCATAGTATTTAGTATATTTGTCTGATTATTTGTCTTTTGGAAAGGTAAGGCTTATTTATATAATCTACAAAGTATACAAATTAGGGGAAGGTGATTTTCACAAGGGAAACACATGTATAGAGAAAATTATTGCCCAGATCAAAAAATAGTATGACAGTAGGACTCAGAACATGGCATCACAGTGCAGCCCAGTTATGTCATGCTTTGGAACAGTAGATGCATGTGTTGTACTATTTGTCTTTATTGAGAGGCTTTTTCAAAATCATTTCATTTGTTACATATATCCATGGGGTTGCAAGGGACAATCATTCTTCAACAAGATATATTATTCATTGATAAGAATACAATAATTCACAGTTCTTGGTTTTATTAATCAATCTCACTTCCAGGATTGTTAGAATATTCTTTATTTAATTTTTGACAATTTCATACATGTTTACAAGGTTTCCTTTTAACAATGGCTATTTTAATTTTTTGAGGTTATAATTACATCATCCCTGTTTCCAATTTTAAAACAATACAAACTATAGTGTGTATGAACATATGCTTTTGTTTCATGTGTTGTATGAAGCTAGATGTGGACATTCAAGGTATATATTTGTGAATTTTAAATACTGAAGATCTTGATATCTATTACTTCTGTGGAATAAAAGCAACATGGCAAGGCACAGTCACTGTTTGCTTTAAAGTCAGATGTGGTCATTCTTGTTATACTACTCAAAGTAAATAGTCTGGCCGGGCAGTGGTGGCGCATGCCTTTAGTCCTAGCTCTCGGGAGGCAGAAACAGGTGGATCTCTGTGAGTTCGAAGCCAGCCTGGTCTACAGAGTGAGACCCAGGACAGGCACCAAAGCTACACAGAGAAACCCTGTCTAGAAAGACCAAAAAAAAAAAAAAAAAAAAAGAAAAAGGAAATAATCTGAAAAATTACTTAATTTAGTCAACATTAATTTTAATGTGTATAATTTATACACATGCACTTAATAATGTACTAATTAAAAAA
Organism: Peromyscus attwateri; assembly: GCA_902168425.1. Classification (NCBI taxonomy): domain Eukaryota; kingdom Metazoa; phylum Chordata; class Mammalia; order Rodentia; family Cricetidae; genus Peromyscus; species Peromyscus attwateri. The sequence continues at coordinate 2,772 of CABHPP010147381.1, forward strand.
ATATAGGTTAAAAAGAACATAAAATTTACAACTTGATAGCCGTTTTTTATTTTAATTTCTTGCCTGGTTTCTAGTAGAGTTAAAGGTACATTTCAGGTGACTCTGAATGGTTATTTAACTCAGGGCTTTTCAAGTCATCTGACAGTCTGCTTTCCCTCTAGCTGTCTCTCACCACATACCCCTAATGGTTTTCAGCTGTGCTTTGGGAGCATGGCGTGCACAGTTGGCACGGAGGCTAGAACTCATCAATTAAGTGAGAATTGATTAAACAGTGTTATGAGCTCAGCATTGCTATGTGTTATAGGAAGATTATGGAAAAAACTCAAAACATCATCCCCCACCCTTCAAGTACTCAAAAGAAGTCATGCAGAGGCTCAAGAAATACTTTTACAGAAGAAATGAGTAACTGATTACATTAAAAAGTAATGGCAAAATCTGCCGATCTATTTCCAATTGGTTGAAATTTATGTTTATGAAATTTAAAAAAAATACCAGCTCCTCATTTCTCAATGTGAATTTTAAGAATGTTCTATGAGACAACCATTAAAAGAATGACTGGGAGAATTTTGATTTTGATGAACTCTTCCACAGATGTGGAGTAAGCACGGGTAAATAAAATTCTTTCCAGAAAATTAAAGATATTTATGAGGATTGGTGAAGAGAAGCCTTCACCATAAGACAGGGATGCTAGGAGAACATTTGTTTCTGCTTATGATTATTCAGTATTAGAGGTAAACTATCAAGAGCAAAATATATGACTTTTTAGACAATACAATAAATATTTACAATAAACATATTACTCTTGATTTATGAAATTCAGTTTTAAAACATCATTATGTGTGGGATGACTCATCCCTAGCGGGCTTGAGGGCCAGATGGCTCAAACAAGCAAAAAAGATACTTTCTGAGAGCCAGCCTGGGTCTGCCTAAGGGTCTTAGCAACAGCAGCCGAAACATGACTTGGACCAATGAGAGGCAGCATGTCACACCAGCAAATGCATATTCATCAGACCTCCCCCCAGGGTGGGGTGGAGGGTATATAAAGCTTGCCTCTTCCTAAATAAACTGAGCTTGTTGTTTCGACCTTCTCCCGGGGTCTGTGTGGTTTGACTCTGCACCTACTTGGCCCCGGCCCCCAAAGGGAACAACGGTAAGGACCCTGCTACAATTATGTTTAGTTTTTTTCTTTATTTTATTTTACGTATCAACCACAGTTCCCCTCCCCCCTCTCCTCCCGTTCTGTTGCCTCCCCCACCTCCCATCTACCACCTCCCCCCACCCACTCCTTCTCCCTCTCCATTCAGATGGGGCAAGGTCTCCCTTGGAAATCCACGAAGCATGGCATCTCAAGTAGCAGCAGGACCAAGCTCCTCCCCACTGCATCAAGGCTGAACAAGGCATCCCACCATAGGGAATAGGTTCCAAAGAGCCAGATTATTCATCAGGGACAGGTCCTGGTCCCACTGCTAGGGGCCTCACAATAGACCAAGCTATACACAACTGTTGCCCAGATGCAGAGGGCCTAGGTCAGTCCCATGCCAACTCCCTAGCTCTCCAATCAGAATCCATGAGCTTCCAAAAGCTCAGGTCAGCTGTCTCTGTGAGTTTTCCAGTCATGATCTTGACACCCCCCTTGATAATATAATTCCTTCACCCTCTCTTCAACTGGACTTCTGGAGCTTGGCCCAGTGCTTGACTGTGGCTCTTTGCATCAGGTACTGAATGAAGGCTCTATAATGACAATTAGGGTAGTCACCAATCCGATTACAGGGGAAAGCCAGTTCAGACACTGTCTCCACTATTGCTAGGAGTCTTAGTTGGGGTCATTCTTGATGTTCCTGGGAGTTTCACTGGCACCAGGTTTTTCCCTAACCCCATAATGTAGACAAATTCTAAACAGTCTTAGTAAATAAGAAACACAGAGCCAAATACAGGGGTAATAGCCAAAGAGATCAGAGAACTAGCGAAGAGCCACTGACTACCCTTTAGCTTACCACCACACCGTAGTTTACCACACTGAGAGAGCTTCTTCTTGCCTAACCTGTGCTTTTATTGCTTTCCTATTCTGCCTTCTCATTGGCTCTAAGCCCAGCCACACGACTTCCTCATCACTGCCTGTCTATACAGACCTCCAGGTCTCTATGGTTGGTACTAGGATTAAAAGCTCATGTCACCACACTTGGCTGTGTCCTTGACCACACAGACTCTGCCTGCCATGTGATCAGATTAAGGGCGTGGGCTATCACCATCTGACTTCTGTTCCTGGCTCGCTATGACCTCTGATTTCAGGGCAAACTTTATTTATTAACATATAAATAAAATCATATTTCAGCACAATTAAAATATCACCACACCATAATGGCCCCCTCTATCAAGATATCTCTTTTAATACTCTACCCCTCCATTCCACCCCCAACTCGACCATCTATATCCCTCATGTTCCCACCCCCCCATCCTCTCACCTCTACTCCCCTCCCGCCACCTCCAGTTTACCCAGGACATCTCATCTATTTCCTCTTCCCAGGGCGATCCATGCATCCCTCTTAGGTTCTTCTTTGTTACCTAGCTTCTCTGGGGCTGTGGATTGTAGTCTGGTTATTCTTTGTTTTACACATAATATCCACTTATAAATGAGTACATACCATGTTTGTCTTTCTGGGTCTGGGTTACCTCACTCAGGATGATTTTTTTCTAGTTCTATCCATTTGCCTGCATATTTCATGATGTCATTGTTTTTTAGTGCTGACTAGTACTTCAATGTGTATACGTACCACATTTTCTTTATCCATTCTTTGGTTCAGTGGCATCTAGGTGGTTTCTAGGTTCTGGCTATTATGAATAATGATGTTATGAACATAGCTGAGCAAATGTCCTTGTGGTATGGTTGAGCATCCTTTGAGTATATGCCCGAGTGGCATCGCTGAGTCTTTTTTTTTTCTTTTGGTTTTTCAAAACAGGGTTTCTCTGTGTAGATTTGTGCCTTTCCTGGAACTCACTCTGTAGTCCAGGCTGGCCTCAAACTCACAGAGATCTGCCTGCCTCTGCTCCCAAGTGCTGGGATTAAAGGCGTGCACCACCACCATCCAGCTCTGCTGAGTCTTGATGTAGATTGATTCACAATTTTCTGAGAAACCACTATACTGATTTCCAAAGTGGCTGTACAAGTTTGCACTCCCACCAACAGTGGAGGAGTGTTCCCCTTAGTCTACATCCTCTCCAACACAGGCAATATGATTAGTATTTTTAAAGGGCCATGATTTCCACACATTATCAATTTGTTTATAATTTTAAAATACATTTACTAGAAACATAATTAGTCACCATTCTGTTGCTGACTAAATAATCCCAAAGTACAGATTCATACAAATATTATGAATGTAATGTTACTTCTAGATAAGAAGCACAGCATATGGCAACTAAAAGGATAAAATGTGTTTTTGAACATTAAGTACAAATAGAGACTGGTAGGAAGCTGGTGGCAAAGGACAGGTGAACAGTGATGAGGCATTGAAATGCCATGGGTACCCATGTGGAATGCTGTGATGTGGTGCGTGTGGAAATGACAGTTGGATCAATCAGCACTTCTTAACAAGCAAAATGTGATATGTTAGCTTCCTCCTCTCACATTCAAATTATTTCCTCCATCTCACTTCATACACAAACCATCTGATGTGTTGTCAATAAAACTACATGTCATAGAACAAGGAAGCTTTAGAGAGCCGAGTTTATGACTTCAATTTGTACATTGACTTTTTTAAGCACAGGACATAAAATATCTTTAAATAAGAATATGAAATTTAATGTTAAAATCTCCCCTATATATATATATATATATATATATCAATTTTAAAAATGCTTAGAATCAATAAGTAACACAAGTAAAATTCAAGTAACTCATGGATTAAAGATTTATTCTTGATAATAAAATAACCCAGTAACCAATTAATATACAAAAACATTGTTCGTAAGACATATCAAAAATACAAATAAAAATAAAATGTAATGTCCTTCTGTATACACTGCAACAGCTGAAAGGAAAGTGATAGAGATGGCAAGTATGGACAAAGACTTTTAGTTTTATTTGTGTCTTGCTTGAAGGAAGGTGCATTCTCATGTCAGTTGGGAAAATTACTTGGCTTTATTTTCTAAAAGGAGCATCTTGTTAATGCCATCCTTGTTTATTTACCCAATACAGACATACAGGTTCAACATAGGGAATAGAGTTCACAAATATTTTTTCTTCAGTCTCACAAAACAGTCTAAACTCTCATCAATAATTAATTTAATAAGTTATTTTCACAAAGAACGTCCACAACATGTTGCAACTGTCCGTCGTGGGACATGAAACCACCAAAAATAAAACAGCTTAGATAATAGACCCAGGCTCTGTGTGTCAGATATTGTGGTAAGACAAAACGGGGATTTATTCTCTCAATTCTGTGATGTCTTGTTTTCCAGATGGGGATATCTGAAACAGTGCGGAGTCATAAGCTTGTACAGATAGTTCACACTTGAGTGTTTGGTCTCTGAATGAGATTGCTCCCTTGGACCAACTGTAGCTGTCTTGGACATCTCTGAGAAATTTAGCTATATCAAGAAACAGAAAGAATATAGGAGCTGGAGGACAGGGAGAAGTTCTGTCTCCTGGAGATGCCATAGCGATGGATTGCACCAATCCATCAGCACCAACAGCAGCTGTCATTACCCAGCATGCCAGACATGCACAACTTCCAGGCAGCAGAAACTGCAAATAGATAGGAAGTTGCTCTTTTTTGAGGACTTATTGTAGGTGATTGCTGCTGGTGGACTGAAAATCATTTGCTTTTCAGGATGTCCCACATGCTTTACACATTCCCCTGGATGGCATCAAACCCATGCACTATGAAGTTAGCATGGGGATTGATGAGGGGAGAGTTCAGGGGTTAGAGGAGAGAAATGGGGTTTTATATGATTCTGTTTCACTTTATACATTAACAAATTAGAGGATAAAGAAAAATTATCATTAAAAAAGACAGGCACAATACAATCTTATTATGTAAGTAAATATAGATGGAAATTTGAGTTCATTAATAATTTCCTGCCAGTTTATGTATTTTTTCCTATTTCTGCTTCTAAGAGTACTGTGGCACCTTTCTGGTTATCCTATTTGTTACAGAAAAGGGAAGCCCACTCCCTCTATAGTTATAGGGATGTCCCTGATAAATCACCTGGTAACCTGTATATCCATGAACTACCAGAGTACTTTTGTCTTCCGCTTTGGGTTATGACTGACTGAACCATAGATGAAAGAGAGATTTTCTGGGGGCTAAGGAAGGAAGAAGTTTTCTGTTCCCTGTAATAAACCACGAGAAGGCATTATTTTTCATCTTGATGATCTTGTGAATTGTGAAATATTGACCTCCCATTTTTACTTTCTTCTTACAAGGGGTATCACTTTAGGTATAGAAAGAGAAGAATTCATAGCCAGGGAAGTTGCAAGGATTAGGCCAGATTCACAAGATTTAACTAGATTAATTCTTATGTCCAACTGGAATTTCAGTTGTGTATTTTCACATTATAGTACCTCCTTCTATACTTTCAGTCAAAAGCTTCCTTGCTGAAGTACAGAGTTTATTTTTGTATTCATTTCAGCACCACTTTTGATATTTTGATCAACTGAATATCATTTATTGCTTCAGGCATATATTGATTTCCACCACGATACCTGGACTGGCATTTCATTGTAGAGAAATCATGTCCATTACCTTCACATCACTTTGAATGCATATAGTATTTTTTAGTGAATTTCCAGACATAAGAGCTTAGCTTCTCTCATTACTACTGATATTGATTAGTTTAGTGTCTTCCAACAACTAAAATCAATTGCAAGTCAAAGGTAAGATATTTTGCTCTTCATTCTATAGACTACATACTGTTGGGAGTTGCTTTTCAGGTAGTAAGAGACCAATTTGAGTTTGGATGCTTTTTACAAAGTTGTATAATCTTTCATCAGTTGATATTGATTCATTTTAGTGAGGTTAGAAATATTTTAGAGAGTAGCTCTTGTTATAACTAACCAGTCTTATAAGTCAATAATGTCTAAACTTCCCTAGTGTGGCAAAGCAGGGCTATGAAAATATCTCTTACATTCTGAGTCTGTAACTTTTGGTAGACCTCACAGCCACAGTTAACAATATACCTTCAGGTCATTTGAAACTTAAGGCTGCTATCATTGTGTGCTCAGCCTGTTTGATTAACCTGCCTTTAGGAGAGCAATGTAAAAATCAACCACACTTGGGTTGGATTTCCCAGGTAATCAACTTTTATAACCTAAGTTGATCCATAGCTTTAATCAAATTATTTACTCTTCCATGTCTTGACCCATGATTAATTCACACGTGTATGGATGTTTATCGATAGTATTTTGTTTGTTTCTTATCTGAGTCAGTTGGATTTAGTGATTTCATCCCTTGTATAACTCTAATAAAGATTTTTGTAAAGTATTCCTCATTCCTTTCCTCCATGTGATGTTTTCTGTGTTGATCAATAAAAGAGAACAAAGGGCCTTGCTGAGGACACAGGGGCACACAGACAAGACAGTACTTAAGTAAATGTAGATTTAAACTCATATGACAGCCAGACAGGAGCAATGGAAGACAAAGAGAAATAAAGTAGATAATTTAAATCTGGGCTCACTCTTGATTAAACGACATCAAGGGAAAATGCTTCATATTTTATTTTTCTTAATGTGAAACCAGTGCATTATTGGTATATCTTAATGTGATACCAAAGCATAATTGGTGACTAGTATATCACTAATGTATTCAGAACAATGCAGCTAGTATTTTATTGCACTTCCAAATGAGCTGGACTATTTATCTAATGGTATACCTGGTATACAACTTTCTCTTTGTCAGCACAAAATTGAGTATTGACTTCTGCAACAGAATAAAATGATTTTTATGTGTATGTAATGATTTTGGTATGACTTCATGTATCTTCTAGTCACTTTAAGTAATTCAAGAAAGTGTAGGAAACGTTTGCTTAGAATGGTAAGTTCAATTAATTGCATGAAGGGCACTTAAAACTTATAAATATATGGGATAATACTTTCCTGTGACTGATTTCAATGTGTTTTAGGATTTCTGAAACTATCACTCAGTTCAATGTTAGATTAAACGTAAAGGTACTGGTGAATACACTGTGGCTGTTATTTTATTTGTAGAAAAATTTTCCTAGTTATATTTAGGAAGTTTTGAAATGACCAGAACTTGAGTGATTTCTTGTAAAATATACTTGATACAAAATACTTTTCTGTTTCAAAATACTACATAAGAAGTAGAATTTATATAAATAATGTGGGGATCTCTGGCTCAATATTTTGAAATTCTCTTCAGTTAATATCTTTGTATTCTGATTAATAGGCCGTATACTACAATCTCTTATGACAATTTATTACCTCATCTTTTTACAACTAAAAGTATTTTGGTTTGGCCTGTTTTCACACTGCTTGGCCACTCTTCTGTAAGATATGAAGTCAAAAATTAGTTTAAAATATTTTACATATTATAGTATATTACAATATTCACATATGAAGACAATTTTACTGTGCTGCTATTTTGGCTCCCTATGAGAGTGTTGGTGTTGATTTTGTTACACACCAGGAGGTATCTAGTAGATGAATTTAGTAGAATTAGAAGGCATGATGGTATACATCTATAGTCTTATAAATAAACACTAGGATAGACAAGTTAACATTAAATATTCCACTTACTTAAAAGGTACTATTAAAAACATGCAAATACATGAAATAAGGTAGAAAAGAGTATTTACTATAGAGATGTTTAACACTTTTAAATACATATATATAAATATATAAAATACATGAAAAATATGAGATCAGCTATAAACTAATAACCTAATACAGACAAACAAGCAGAAACAAAGCAAAACAAAACAATACTGTGTAGTCAGATCTTTCACCAAAGAAATTGAAAGGTTTTGGTGCAGTTAGTTGAGAGGAATTGAAATTTGGATATCACTCTTACTCTGAAGGAGGATGACAGAGCTAGGGAGGTGGCAGAGGGGAGGTTTCCTTGAGGAAGTTTTGGAAGGGAGGCCAGTTGATGTGGAAGTTCAGTTCTAACTCCTATGCGGATGATGGGGAGAAGGTTCTTACTTCAGCTCTTTTCATTCGAAGTGGGGAGGAGTCTTCTAATGAAAAGAACTTCAGAGTGGTTGGAATGCATACCTTGAGGACCCGGAGATCACCATTATCAACACTGTGGGAAATAAAGAGCAGAAAAAAATTACAAGACATTTTTAGAAACATTTATTTTCTGTCTGAGATTTGCAATCTTGAATTGACTAAGTTCTTTGTGAAATCAATTTCCTGTACCTTGTAAACTGTAAACTAAGCTCTCCATGGATTTGCTCTTAATTCTCCCCCAATATTCTGCTTCTTTCGAACCTGTGTACACTTCTTTTTCCTTTTTAAAAATTTTCAACTTTTTTAAAAAAGTAAAAATAGGTTCTTCTCTCATAAAACATATACTGACCACAGTTTTCCCCTCCACCCACTCCTCCCAGCTCCCCACAACCCCACCTCTCCTCTCAACCTAGGTCCACTCCATTTTCTCTTCCGAAAAGAGCAGGCCTCCAAGAGACAACAAATTAACAAAAACAAAACAAGAAAAGGCAAAAGCTCTCATATAGAGGCTGGACAAGGCAATGCAGTAGGAAGAAAAGTGTCTCATAAGCAGGCATAAGAATAAGAGATATACAAGTTCGCACTGTTAGGAGTCCCACAAAAACATCAAGCTAACAGACATAACATACATGTAGAAGACCTGATGCAGACCTCTGCAGTCCCCACCCTTGCCACTTCACTCTCTGTGATCCCACATGCACCCTGCTTAGTTGATTTGGTGGGTCATGATCTCCTGGGTGTCTTCTATCTGCTCTGACTCCAAGAATCTTTCCTCCCTCTCTTCTGCTGGATTCCAGGATTCTCTGATCTCTGAGGCGAGGGGCCCAATGGAGTCCTCCAATTCAGAGTCAATCTCTGCCCATTGTCTGGCATTGGGTCTCTGTGGCTTAAGTTTTCCTGCCTGGCCCACAGTCAGGACAAATCTCTTTCACCTGCCAGTCCCACAGCCGCTCAGACCCAACCAAGTAAACACAGAGACTTATATTGCTTACAAACTGTATGGCCGTGGCAGGCTTCTTGCTAATTGTTCTTATATCTTAAATTAATCCATTTCTATAAATTTATACCTTGCCACATGGCTTGTGGCTTACCAGCATCTTCACATGCTGCTTGTCCTGGCAGTGGCTGGCAGGCAGTGACTCCCTCCGCCTTCCTGTTCTTTTAATTCTCTCTGTTAGCCCCGCCTATACTTCCTGCCTAGCCACTGGCCAATTAGTGTTTTATTAGCAACACATTTGCCATACAGAACATTCCTACAGCAGGTCTCTGCACCACATATATTTTATTTGTGTGATCAAAGATATAGGATCCAACAACAGTAAATATGTGTACATATTCATAAACGGTCATTATAGTTAATCTGATTAACACTGTCATGTGTCAAAACTGATTTTAGCCAAAATCAAGCACATGCATCTTCTAGTGACTTCCCCAAGCAATATTCTTTAGATACCTCAAACATTGAACTGTCCTGTGTCAGATTTCACAGTTACTTCCAGAATAAGAGTATCAAGGAACTTGGCTATTGTCAGTACAACTTGTTTGGTCTTTCTTTAGTGGCTATATAATGAATTTTGCAATCATGCCTTCTCACCAACACATTAAACCAGAAAGAAGAGAAAGAAAAAAAAAAAAACAGAACAAGAGATTTCCTATTTTAAAATGACCATAAACAAACCTCCTCAGAAGTGACTTTCTCTAATATAGTTTTGTCTTTTTCTCCTTGGAGCTGTCTCCCATAGAGAGATTTTCTTCGTACAAAATTGAGAAAGATGTTTCTGTAGTATCCAATTAGAGGGTTAATAAATACATCAAAGTGGGAGGTATTAGTGAGAAGGAAATCAAAATCTAATAATAAAATAAATATGAACAACATATACAAGCAAAAACTTGGAATGAATAATTTATCTCTTCTCTTTGCAAAAAGTAATCCCTGTTAGGAAAAGGAGGAACTTGACCTAAACATAGTTCCGGCCAAGTGCGTTTCGTTTAAAACTCTTCAAGTTGCTTACACACTGAGAGAAATACATACATGTAAAAATGCATGGAAAAGTTAAGGACTCAAAGGTTTTAAAACAGCAAGAGGTGCCATTGAGGCTCTCCCAGCACATTTAATTAAGTATGTAAAAATAAATACTTGTCAATACATCCAGCAAAATATCATAGTCTTTGTAAGAACTGTTAGTTTTATGACATCTTAATGTATAAGCCTATTGGTTTTTATATGACAAAATTATAATTATATATGGTGTGGTGCTTCATATTTTAATATTTGTATACATTGTGGAATGGTACTTATACATATATATATGTTTACAAATCTCTTTGATGAGATCACATGAATTTTAATTTTTGCAAACATTTAACAATTGACAGAATATAACTGCATACACATGTGTGCTACTTAGTCAAATATACTTTCACAATCTGTCTTTGGAAAAAAGCAGCATCTTTTATTCTGAATTATCATCTCCCCTCCATGAATTTACAGTATTATGCATGGATACCTTTCCAGTATTAGATTGTGTTTTATACTACTGTTTTATAATACTGCAACACCAATAATATACCATATTGTGCTGCATATATTTATCCCACAGTATTTTTTTTTCTTAATCATTTTCTCATGGGAGGTTTATGACTGTTAATACATAGACATTAAATTGATTCCATCTGTGTTAGAGAATAATACATTTACATCTTATACAGTGGGTGAATTATTCCTGTCCTGCTGAATTCAAAAGTCTTCCTGAGAATTTTTTGGTCTATGAAATGTAAAGAAAGGGAGGAGAACCAATGGTCTGTATTTGTAGTTACTTCCTCTTCTCAGTGAAAGGGGTTATGGACCACACAGGAAAATCGCTGACCTTTTATTTACAGAATGTGAAAATATAAGAACAGATCTAAGATGAATAAGAATGTGAGAGCTAGAGTAAGTTATCAATGCTTAACTGTGAACAAAATACTAAAGGACATAATGTAAGGGCAAGAAATTTACTTTGTCTCATGGTTAGCAAAATGCTCAGCGCATAGTCATTTCTCTTCATGTTCTTGAGTAATCTTAGTAAATGGTGAAGAAGATTGTGTTTTGTTTTTTTTCCTTTCTTTGGAGATTAGAAGCACAAATAAGGAGTTTTAACTATATTAAAATATAAGCAGTGATATCTTAGACATACTTACAACTTTCTGATTTGACTCAGGACTACTTTATAAGCAAGGATGAAAAATGCTGGAAAAATAAATCCTGGCTTTTTAATTAGATATCTGATGTACTCACCTTGCTTATTTCCACTGTTTGCAATAGTTTCTCTTTGGACTTGGGAAATTGTACATTTACAGTACACTTGGTGATTTCAGTAAAGCAGATTAAGGATAAAACAGAAATTATAATAAACTGTATATCCTGTATCATGAAAATTCCTATCAAATATTTTCTATTCTTTTTTTTTTTTTTTTTTTTTTTTTTTGGTTTTTTCGAGACAGGGTTTCTCTGTGTAGCTTTGTGCCTTTCCTGGAGCTCACTTGGTAGCCCAGGCTGGCCTCGAACTCACAGAGATCCACCTGCCTCTGCCTCCCGAGTGCTGGGATTAAAGGCGTGCGCCACCAACACCCAGCTTATATATATATAAGAATATATATATATTCTTTAAGAGAAATATTGTTAAACTCTTCTTGATAAAATTAGTTTAGATATAATTGCTACACATACTTCGAACAACTCAGACGAACTGACTATTAAAATGAAGTCAATCTCAAGATTGGGTATTTATTCTGAAATCATCCACTTAAACAGTACAAAAGATTTATTCTAGTTGTTTATAGTTAACTACAGGTCAGAATATTAACTCTTGGTCAAAAATAAATCAGAAAGAGTCTCATCTTTCCATTCAAAGTGAAGATAGCTACCACATAGTTGCTAGATAAATGTCAAAAATGTCAAAGTGACCTCATGAAGTGTGTTACAAAGATTGTTTATTTGCTTTTGTGTGTGTGTGTGTATGTGTGTGTGTGTGTGTGTGTGTGTGTGTGTGTGTGTGTATACACACATGCGTGTGGCTGCTTTAGTAAGACTGTTCACCTCACCAAACAAAGATTATGTGCTCCTGAGTGACCAGAATAAGTATCTCTCTGTCCTTGTATAAATATTTAGCAAGGAATTGTGCAAATGTATGTGTGGGTATAATCAAAGTATCTAGCCATGTGCTTTATGGTGTGGCTATTTTATAACAGAAATAAAGGAAAATAGGAAAAAAACTCAAGTGTTTTCTGAACATAATATATTTTATATAGTCTCTGATAGATCATGCATAATTCTGGATAATATAAAATGGGGAGTTGGGAACAGTTAATATCTGCAAATTGAAAAATAGCACTGAAATTTAACTGAGCTGAACTAATTTGACTCTTGAGTAAAAATCTCAAGTCTAAAATTACCTTCTCCTTTCATACCTAGCAGTTATTTATGGCTGTCTCTAAGCCTGTGAAATATGGTATCAGGCACAGAATTCCCACTGGACCCTTTAATCCTCCTACTGCCACAGGCATTCCTTCATCATGCTACAGAATTAGGAATAAAATTAGTGGGATATAATAAAAAGGAATCCATTAATCCACCTGAAGAGACTTGAATGGAAATGAAACTGGATTAATCCAAATACAATCTATGCGAAAGCAGTGCAAAATAATGCCATACATCTTCTATAACCATCAAGGAGTGTGTACATTCATGTAAATTCCTTTGTAATGCAAATACAAGATAAAGAGAAACCTTGAGATTTACGACAGGAAGGATGAGGAAATATAACAGTTGATGTTGGCTGGGCATATGAACTCTATTTTGCTCCTATTAAATTCAGTGTGAAAGAGCAAGTGTGTGTGTGTGTGTGTGTGTGTGTGTGTGTGTGTGTGTGTGTGTGTGTTCATGTTACTACTATTTTAGGTTTAATCTACAAAGAGTTGTAACAACTCCTCCAGTTAAGAAAAGTGGGACAAACAAAATATAAGTAGGGAGATGGCCATACTAATGTCAGTTTTACCTCTGAATATTTTATTTCCTGATTACTTTTTACCTTATAACCAAAGAAAGGATATATTTTATGGCATATGGTATTTTAATAAAAGAATTCCTGAATAATATATTGGTTACTGAGAACAGAAAGTTCAAATCAGATGTAAAATGATTAGAGACATAAGGTGAGGTATAAAATGTCATCACCCTCAAAGTGTTTCTAGTGTAGTGGGTAAGACAAAACACACTCAAATTTTTATATGAAATTTTGAATTTTAATCAGTAAAATAGAGAATATAAATGTTATTGTAAAACTTCCCCAAGGTAAAATGTAGACATTTAAGAGGATATTTTATGACTTGAATTATATATAAAATAATGAATGTCAGAAGTGGGGAATAGCAATAGAGATATTATTTATAAACTTTCCAATTATATTGATGTGAGAAGAAGAGTCATGAAACAGATTTGTGAGAGTGACTTGAGTTAATAGGAGCTGATTTGAGTAAGAGAATAATCAACTGAATTTATAAGCAGGATCTTTGAGAATACAAACTATAATGAGAAGATGACTTTGATTTTTCCAATATACATAAGTAATGAAGACTTGATTGTAATAATTCAGTCAACAAAATCAGTAATGTTCTCTTCGAGTCCATAAATGAAACCTAACATTGAAAATTTTAATTTGCAGTGATTTTAATAAGGTTTGTGTTCTACAAAGATTCATTGTGATCAAAGTCTGCAAGCTGGTGCTCTCCAGAACTGAGAGAGGTTTCCTCATAGTAGGACTTAGGAGCCTTTAGCTATTTTCTTTCAGTTTCTCTTAAATTTGTGTGTGTATGCACATGTGTGCATGTGTGTGCATGTGTGCGTGCGTGCGTGCGTGCGTGCGTGTGTGTGTGTGTGTGTGTGTGTGTGTGTATGTGGCTTTTGAATTTGTGGTCCTCCTACCTCTACCTAAGCCTGAGATTCCTGGCATACACCAGCACACCTTGCTTCCTTTCCAAAATCATAAGTCCTCATTGTTCACACATGGCTGAAGACTAAACTTCTGCCTGTGCCATGCTTCAGAACAGTGAGGTAAGGCAAACCTTCCCTACAAAATTAGTTCTTTAAGGTATTTCACTTTACTGACAATATGTTGGCTAATACAGAAAACTGATAGAGTGATCAGTTGTACACCTCTATTTGGAGATGTATGGGAACCTCTGGAATTGAATTACAACATCAGTTGGAAAATTCAGGTGTGAATTACTCTATTAGGAACTGTGCTAACAACCACCTCTGTCATCCATAACAGACCTTGGCTTCATGGAGTTCATGTCCTAGGAGTTTGTGGAAGTCCACACAAAAATGATAAACTCATTTATCTGGAAGAGAAGTTTTCAAAACAACAGTCATGCCAAATTTTGTGATGGATATCATTGACCCCTGTGAGCTAGATGTGCCATCACCAAATTGAATCAGAATCAAGAATGAATATTTACAACATGTCCAGAGAAGAAATAAAGAAATATGTTAAGGGGAGTCCATCCCTTCCTGAAATGTGCCCAGAGTGATGGATTGAAGCTTTAATTAAATTTTTTCCTTTGTTAGTTTCTGTTCTTGTATTCAATCACTTCTTCCCATCTTGTCTATTGTTCCTTTTAGAACAGGTATGTTTACTACGCATCTGTTTCACCATTGTATTTCCAATGTACCTTGCTTTTTTTCCTTCATTTTTATTTTACAGGATCATACCTTCAAAAACTTTCAGTTGTAGATGAGTCTTTAGATACAGATTCCAGGCTGTTCTGGAGCAATTATGAGTTTGAGTCCTTGGTGGGTAGAATAATGTAATTATTTATGAGGTGGACATGAATTCTTAGGGACCAGAATGTTTTGTTAAAATGTGGTCTGGTCATCATAAAGGTACATTGTAACTAAAATATTGGTCACCAGAGTGATTCTGTTTGGAAGAGGTACAATGTTTTGGAAATGGGCTTATTAGGAGGTTCCAATGTCATATTGATATGCTCTTGAAAAATACAGTGTGACATAAGTATGTGTCTATGTTCCTGTCCTAGATGCACCATAATGTTTGATCCCACATCAGCTTCCACCATTGATATCCAACATGAGATAAGGTATATGAGAACTGAGGTGGTACCAGCACCAAGCCCTTGCATCTGCCAAACTGTGGACTATACAAGACTCTTATGAACTTAGCTCTTCTCAGAATATCAATGTAATAAGTGAAAGATGAAGTAATATTCTCTGTAGATCATTATCTAATTTACAGGCTTTTTATATTACTTTATTATCAAATTAAAGTATACTCTTACCTTAAAATAAATCAGTAAGATTTAACTGAGACATAGTGTGATATAAACTAACAAACACAATTTAGAATCCCAAATGTTTGATTTTGCTGTGTTGGTAATGCTATAAATCCATTGTGTGCTTGTGTATGTGTAGATACACACACACCTTGTATGCTTGGCAGGTTATCTTTTATCCTCATATTAATTTAGGGCTATTGATAATGGAGGCTGGAGGTTACATGAAACTGTAACATCACAATACCAGGAAGGGAATCTAATTCACAGATTGCCTCTCAAACTTTCCAAGTATAACTGTCACAATTCAAGAGTCTGTCAACTCATATTCACTCATCCAAATAGCATTGTGGCCTTCAGAAAAGCATAAAATATACTGTCCCACTATTTTTATGAAATATTAAGAGCTGAAAATTTCAGTGAAAAGATTATTGGCTGTCTCACATTTTCAGCTCACTGCTTGTGTAATTTTTTCTAATCATAGACGATAGCAGGGAAAATATGGGTTACATTAGGCATGTGTTTGCAAGAGCTTGAGTGACAGTTTAGCCAACCTAGGCTTCAATGTATAAATTACAGAGCTATGATGACACAGTCTGAATCACTAAATATGAATTGAGGTACTTAGATAATGAAATATCACCAAGATGACACAGTGTATATCATGATAGTGAACAATATTAAACAGTAAGAGACTAGCTGTGAGTTATTATCAATGCCTCAAAGATTTATTCAAGGAATACACCCTATGAACAACTTCATCTTGAATCCATGTATGGATACAAGAAACCCTATTGGTAGCTGACAGTAGGGATTGTAGTGTATAGTTTCACAGGCTATAAGCACAGGGACACCAGATCCATGTACATAAGTACATAGAGAAAAAGAATGAGCTTGCTAAAACTAATGATACCATGCCCCACAATGTTCTATGGATGCTATCAAAGCACATAGTTGAGGTAACATTTTTACCAGTATGAGTATTAAGATGACAATTTCCTTTACCCATGATTGTTAAGAAGATATCAAGGAAGGAAAATCATAGGGTCATTACAATAAGGTATTCTATATGCATGCAGGAAACTGCAATGGTAAAAGCAATAATTTTGTGTGACTAATATTTGTCAATACAAAATATCAGCTCTTAATTAACATGGATAAACACAACAATGATTATCACCTCAGAGGAAGAGTGGACAATAAATACCATTATTTTCATTCCATCTTCCTATTTCAGTATTTTATTTTCAGTACAATTTTTAAAGAGCTTCAGTCATTTGGCTGGAAAGGAGAGATAATGTAAACAAGAAGATTCTTTTGTTTTATTTTTAGAAAGTATTCATTCAAATAGACTGCAGTTTTATAATGTTAGATTGTAACCAAGATAACTTTAAATATCTATATCTATATCTATATCTATATATCTATCTATCTATATATATATATATATCTCCAAATCTTAGAATCAGAGCAGTGTTTCTGTGCATTGCACTAAGATGGATGTTTTAGTTTGAATGTCTCTATTTTTCTGTTATTATTCTTTCATTGATTAACACATACATGCCTCTACTTCCAGTTTTCAATGAGTAATATATTTGAATAATATATTTCAAATGTCTTTCACCACTAGTTAAATGAATATTAATGTATTTTTAAGATTATATAATCTTATTCAATTATGATATTATGATATTCTCATTTGTGCACTTTTAACAAATAACCTGAACTATCTTTCCTATTCTTATTAGAGTCGTAATTGAAGTCTTCAAATGATCAGAAAATCTTTAAAGAAAATGACTACTTAATAAAATGTAATGAAACATTCTTTAGTATTTAGATGCATTAATATTTATTATAATTAGGCTTATTAAAGTAGTCAGAACAAATAACATTTTTTTCAGAAATAAGGTGCAATTAATTAGTTACTCTAATGAATTTTTGCATAATATCCTAAATACTTATTAATGAAAAATCATCGATATTTATAGTGAACATATCTAAGTTCTGAATATTAAAACTGCATAGAAATAACACAGATATCCAACATCTTAAATAAACTATTTTATTTTCAACATTTTAATATGATCTATTTTGCTGATTTCCCAAAACAATTATATTAGAGGACTGGCTAGGTAGTTCATTGGGTAGAAGAACTTGCTATACATTCTTAGCAAACTGAATTAAGTTCCTGGATCCCACACAGAAGGAGAGAACAGATGTCCAAATGTTACCCCTGTATGCATATGCCATGACACTCATACATACTACATACACACACAGTAATAATAAATAAAATAAAAATGAAAATAATTTCCAGTATATAGTTCATGTTTTAATAATGAATACATTGATTAAACAGGTGTTTTCATTCAGGTTTACTGCTTGACTTCTGGATAATATAATTTATTTTTATCAATTATTCTTAGGCATCTGAAAAACACAGTTGTTATCTGACTCTGTGATATATTTGAACACTTACTTTGTGAAGACAAAACACGTCAGTTTATCACCTGCGTAGAATCAAAGTTGCTGACCTATATGATTTTGAAAACATATCATTAGTTAACTTGACTGAACCTTAAATACTCCTCATTTTTTACATGTGAGAAATCCCACAAAGACTGGAATTTTATACGTATTGATTAACGATATTCTGGAACCATGAGCCATAATTTGGTATTTCATCTAAAAATTAGGATTTTTTCCTTTCATATAATACCTTAATAAATTCCTAGTGGTAATATGATACAGACAAATATAGCTTTAAAAACTATGAAATGACACCCACATATTTAATTATACATTTTATAAAATTTATGATTCATAAAATTAGTTATTACAAAAAGTAGTCATCTGATTATAAATGGTTATTAAAAATGATCCGTTTTAGCTCAAATGTGTAACCTCAAAAGATTCATTACAAATTTACATAAAGCTGAAAATGAAAATCATTATTAATTTCTTCAGACACCTCGTCTTCTTACTCTCTAATTTGTATCTTTAAATTTCAAACCGTTGGAAGCCTGTCCTTTTTCTTCTGTTTGTTTGCATTTCCTGAATTATTCATTGAACTCACATAATGGATTCAAAGAAATGTAAGCGAGAAATCCATGATACATTTTATTCCTTCTTCTTCAATACTTTAATTGGTGGAACGTCAGAGGGAATGTCAGCCTCCCTCCTAGTCTTACAAGAACATTACTCAGACAGTGGTTTGTACAATGTACGCCTTTCAGGACATTTTGGATGATATTTTATACAGATTCATGGTAAAAAGGATGATCAAAAACAGAAATAATCAGAAATCTGTAGAGTTCCCAGGAAGATGATGTTAACAATTAACTGATAGTTATAAAGTTTCAGGAAATCTTATGTCCACATAATAAATGTACATTTTAGAAAAATTATGTATGATTAGGTTGCCTTTAGAAAGTTATTTATAAATATATTAAGTGGCTTACAAATATGCTAGATTTTAATTCATGAGAAGATTATAATTAATATAAAGGAAAAATATTAATTTTAATAAAATTTCCAGAAATATATCAATTAGCTTCTTTTATATAAAACATATTTAATGAAAAATGTGATTAATATTAAAGAATAGAAATCAGTCAAGTTGGTACATGAATTTGTACAGTATTTAAATCCTGTAATCTATGTCAACCATCTCTTATCTTACATCAATACATGTGTATATATGTATGTATTTATACATACATGTGTATATATGTATGTATATAAACATGCATATCTGTACATATAATGAGCAGGATTTTTTCCAGAGCTTTTTATAGCCATTTGACACAAAAACATAGTTATTTTTCTCTGAAAATATAATTTCTTTGAAATTATAAACCAAAAATAACATGAAGATCATAAACAACTCCAAATTATTTTGGTTCCTCTCTCTATTAAGCTAAAACCAACATTTTAAGCAAAGTATCTTTGAGAGCATTTGGCATCCAACCAGTAGAGTTGTTCATCTCTGGGTGGATTTCTTAGAAAAGATTTTGGGGGGGAGGTTGAGGTAGGAAAACTCCAAATTCAAGACCAGTCCAGTGAAAACTCAAGTTCCAGGCTGGCTTCAGGTATGTGGAGAAATCTTGTCTCAAAACAAGGCAAACAAAATAAACCAAACAAAACAAGGCAAACCATACCAAAATAGTATCAAACACATACTCACACACATACACATACACATGCACACACACACACACACACACACACACACACACACACACACGCATGATCCCACACACTCCTCTACATCAAACCAGAGACAACAAAACTGTCTCTATGAGTTCATAAGTGCATCAGTTCTATTGTGTCTGGAAGACACTATTTCTTTGATGTCATCCATCCCCTCTGGCTCTTACAGTTTTTCCTCCTCTTCTGCACAGCTCTCTTTCCCTTGAGGGTTGGAGTTTGATGAAGACATCGCACTTAGGACTGAGAGTTCAATTTTATAAGTCAAAAATGTAAGTTGAAAGCAAACTTAATGAATTCTCAGATAAATTGAAGCAGGTAATTTGCTCTAGTACATTCACATAAAATTACCTATTAATTAAAGTTCTGTGGGAATATTTCAATTGCTTAAATAACAGTATGAAGAAATCTTGAAATATAGATATATAAATATATATTGCAAACAAATAAGAACAATACCAGTAATTTGAGGCAGAACTGTTAAAAATACTTGCTATTCATATATGCATCAAAATGGTATCTAATTTTAGAAATAATTAAATTAAATCTAAATGTTCAGCCGGGTGGTGGTGGTGCAAGCCTTTAATCCCACAACTTGGGAGCACTCAAAAGGCAGAGGCAGGCAGATCTCTATGAGTTTGAGACCAGCCTGGGCTACAGAGTGAGTTCCAGGAAAGACGCAAAACTAGAAGCCCTGTCTTGGAAAAAAAATGTTCTTATGGTCTAGTATTATTTAGTAAACTATTTAAAAGGATTTAGTTTATGTGTTAATAAGTTATGAACATATAAAGCTATATTATGGCAACTAAAATAATAATAGAGGTTATAAATATATATGTTTCTGGACAGGAAATACTAGAAATAAACAAATTAACAAGAACACAAAAGAAAGTTGTTTGTCCAAAAGAATGACTAAGTGAATATAAAAGAACTCCTAGTACACTTGTGAAAACAGCATTACTTTGTGGTTCACTGGGACACAAATCCATCTATTATTACACGTAGTAAATCCTGATGAGCTGAAATGGGAGTTATTAGTATCTGTACATAAAAGTAGAGGATGAATGATCCCATACACCTTGTATAGTCATTCTCAATGTCTTGTCTTTAGCTAAGATGTGATCCATGGCTATGCATACAAGTCCAGAGAAGAGCACATGATATCTTGGCATAGCAAAATATGTATCTTCAAGTTATGATGTATAGAGTCAGAGAATGATAATAGATGCTGTCATGTTTTTCTCATATACTGGACACTTTCCAGGAAAAAATGCCATTAAACATTGAGGTAAAGAAATTTAATCTTCATATTCCATCATAAAGTCAGCCATAGGTTTGAATTTTAACTCAAAATAATCTGTCCCAAATCTTGTTCTTAACATCAATCTTAATTCACTTATTCCTCTTGATAAATAGAAAATATTACATCTGAATGATAATTGGAGGATTATTAAGGCAACTCCACATAGTTAAAAGGGAGGTTTATTTAGGGGTTTTACTTACAATAAGTAAAGGGATAGGTTACAGGGTCTGGGAGAGGTGAGGTGCAGTCCAGTGGTGTTCTCCAGAGGACTCTGCTCAGTCTACCATCCAACATCTAATATTGCCAGGAACGAAGAGATCAGAACATCCAGATCCCGGGTCTTAAGGACTCCCATCTTGGCCCTGCCTCATGAGCAGGCCATAAGTAGGTGTGACAGTTACAAGAAACCTCAATGGGAAGAGTACTTCCAGGTCAAAGCTGTAACAGCTACCCACTACAGAATGATTCAGGTCTTTCTTCTCAGTGCATTAGAACTTGGAAGAGAAAGAAGATCACTTCAGTGCTGAGGATACTTAATGTCAAAATTTCTTGCAGTTAAAATTCCAACTATTTGACTATTTAATAAGAAATTATAAATTTCAGAAGAAATGTTTAGTATTATCAGCGAAAGGCTCAGACTCAAATGGAAACTGATTCCTACAATTTAAATTTTATTGTGCCATGAGAAGAAAAATAAAGAGAAATGCCATAACCTCTTTGGGGTGTTTTAAAAGAATAACAGAATGATTTATTTAGAGCAGAAATTTGCTTCCCATAGTTTTGATGTCTGTGAAGTATAAGACCAATGACTGGGAAATTTAGTATTTGGTGATGGCCACTGCCATCATTCAAAACAGTGGTATGCTAAACTGTGTCTGTATATAGTAGTAAGTACACTGGAATCTTTGTTCTATATACTCTTATATCATTAATGAGGAATTCCCTCTTCATGTTCTGATTACTCTAAAATGTTGCATATCTTAGTACTTCCCAAAAGAGCCTAGAGTTTCAATATAAGCATTTAAAAATTACACAGACTATAGTCCATCTATAGTCAGAACTATTATAGAAATTAATACATTTGATTCCCATCCTAAACCCCTCAACAACGCTCTTCAAGGTAATTATTGAATGGGATAAATAAATAAAAGATAAATATGTATTCTTTGTTTAATACTTAGTTTCTCTGAGAAATAAAATGTCCAATCGAGTCTATCAAAGTAAGTTGTGCATATTCTGAGTATGAGAAAAAAATCTGCTATGCTCTTCTTATCTCTATTTCAATTGTTTATTCACTTGTTTACTTACTTACTTATTTCCTTTATTTAACGTGCATTGCCCCATTGAAACTGACCAGCAGTCTTATTTCATCCTAATTTTTCTAGCCGCTAAAATTGTTTCATGTTTCGTTTAGCCCCAAAGTGTCTTTCAGTTCTTTTCCGAAGGACTTTTGCACCTTCTGTCATCAAATGACCAAATTTGCCTTTCCTGCATGTGTGTTCTCCCTTCTGACTCTGGTTAGACTGCGTAGAATTCATCCCTCTCCACATCTCTGTTACCCTAGAGAAGCTAAGGACTCCTTGCACAGAGCCTCCCCACACCTTCAACCCCACTTCTATGTAAGGACTCGAGGCCAGAGATGGGATCCACTTTCAATGTCTATCACTCTCATCTGTCCCACTTCATAGCAGCACATGTAGTTCCCCAATATGTGGTCTTTGTTTTGCTCTATTAACATTACACCCATGGAGTCTTTTTCTGGCCCCCACCATGGTGCCTAAATGGCTTTCTCTTTAAAGATCAGTTTAGGAAACATCAGGAAAGGTTACTGCTGGCTCATTGAAATTCCCCAAGTAAAATTTCCTCAAATTTTTCTGATATTTCTTAGCCGGGGATGATTAAAATATGTGCAGAGTCAGCTAACTCAAAGTGAACTGCTCATAAATTATTAAAGAGGACCTAAATACTTAAATAGTAAGATATGAAAGCTGAAATGTACCATTGATCAGTACTCCTCCAGAGGGTTTCTCTCAGCTGCTCGTGCTGAAAGCCTTGGAGCAGTCTATGTTCCTAGCCAAGCTTTTATTTCCAATGTTCTCCTCTTCTTTCATTTAACAGAAAGCTTCCATTAACCAAAGTATAGCTGACTGTCTGACATGGACACTTTTCAGAATCATTGAAGATGGGAGCTATTGTTACATCAAGAAAATATGTAACTAGATCTCCTCTGGCAAGTGAAGAGATATGATCAACTTTTGTTGATCAAGGTCAGTCAATAGTTTTCTACCCTGTTACCAGAAATCTAAACTAAATAAACTATCACATTTTTCATGTTGCTAAGTATAGTGAGACGTTCTTTCATCGCCAAACTGGATTTCTCAATTGAATTTGCCATCATTGATTGAATTTCCCTTATAACACTCTCTTTGAGACATTTTCTTTTTGATTTTCCCTTGTGTCTTTTCTTTGTAGTCACTTACTTTTGTAGAGACAATTCACGATGGCTCTCTGACATTTATGTACACTTTGTGGGTGATGCATTAATAATTTTTTCTTTATTGTACCTTTAACAGAATATCTATATACAAACAGCTCTTAGAAGAACAAGATGCTGTTTTCCTAAAACAAAAGGTAGACAGCCAAATCTCTTACATTGATATAGTGCAATTTGAAAGAAAGTCCTCTACCAAAAGAAAGATAGGAGGATAATTTTATCTTTGGGAATATTTGGATTCCCTAACATAAGGGTTCCATCCTATACTTCAACACAGTCCAAGACATGTATAAAGTCCTTTAACACTGATCTGTCACACTTGAAGGTGAGGAGGATTGATGCCAACACATTGATACTGAAGGTGCTTGATCCATGAGTCAGTCCCACAGACTCTTAGAATGTTAAAGAAACCATGGTAGCCTATTTATTTCTTTTTTATATTTTGAATTTCTAGCAGGTAAAACCTGAGATGCTACAGAGGTTTTAACACTCCTATGTTTAATGCTTCTCTCGATGGAAAAGTTTCTAATGAACTCATTCTTCTTTCATTGTGTTAGCCATTAAGAAATCACATGTGTAATAGTGTGCATACAACATAGGATGGCTAGTTTTGCGTCAACTTGACACTAGCTATGATTAACTGAGAAGAGGGAACAGCAATTGAGAATATGCTTCTATAGGATTGGGCTGTAGGCAAGTCTATGGGGTCTTGTCTTGATTAGAGATTTATGTGGGAGGGCCTAGCTCCCTGCAGGCATCACCACCTCTAAGAAGGTGGTGCTAGTGTGTATAAGAAGAGAAGCTAAGAAAGCCATGAGAGCAAACCATAAGAAGTACTCTCTCATGGCTTCTGCATCAGTTCCTGCCTCCAGGTTTCTCCTCTGTCTTTCCTGGATGGTGGACTTACGTGCTGTAAGATGAAATAAACCTTTGCTCCGTAAGTTGCTTTTTGTAATGGTGTTTTGTCAAGACAATAGAAACTCAGATTAAGACACATCCCATAGTATTTTCATGAATTTTGACTTATACCACTTAGTTTCAGTCTCTTCTGGTTTATATATGTGTGAGTTCCTCTCAATAATTGGTTAGTTTAACTTTTAGATCTCTTAAGAATCTCTTTATATGTCTGTTTTCTTACACACATTTCTTGCAAATAGATTTTTTTCATAAAATATGGTCTGATCACCCTTTCTGTTCTCCCAACTCTTCCTAAAGTCTTTCAATCTTCTCTCTTATCCAAATTCAAACCTATTCTTTCTCTTTCTTATTAGAAAACAAGCATCTAAAAATAATAATAAAATAAAATAAAATAAAAAAACTTGAATAAGACAAAACAACAAACAAACAGATGAAAAACAAAAGAAAAAATACAAGGAACAAATATAAATGCAGAGACATACACATTTGCACACACAGAAATCCCATTTAAAAAATAGAAACCATAATATCCCCAGAAAAGACCTGATAGGTTAAAAGTGAAATCAAATATTTTTTAAAAAGCTCTAATGAAGCAATATGAGACTAAGACCCATCAAAAATGCCATTAAGTTTGCCTTGTGCTGGCCATATACTTCAGGGCTTGGGGTATTCCCTTAAGTATGTTTTGTGTACCCAAATGAGACTATGTTGGAGAAAACTAATTTTTCATTTCTGTGTAGTTATCAGTTGGAGATGGATTCTGAATTAGTGGTGTGTTCTTGTGGGAACACAGGGATCTCATCAGTCTTGGTCCTGCACAGGCCCTGTGAAAACTGCCACAGTCTCTGTGAGTTCACATGCACATTGGTCCTGCTGTATTAGAAGGTCTTGTTCCCTTGGTGTTCTCTAGTCCCGCTGGCTCTGACAATTTTCTCACTTAATCTTCCTCAGAGTCCTCCTAAGCCATGAGGAGAGAAAAATGGATGGAGATGTTCCATTTAGAGATAGTATTCCAAGATTTCTCACTCTTTGATCCTTGTCTAGCTGTGGGCCTCTGCATTATAGTCTACTACTGAAAGAAGCTTCTCTGATGATGACTGAGCAAGACACTGACTTTGGGGCACAACAGAGTATCATTTGAAGTCCTTTTTGTTGCTACTTTCTTTTAGCAGAACAGTAGTATTTGATTTTCCCCTGGGTTCCTGGAGTAGCTCATCCAGATAAGAAGTGTTGGGAGAGGAATAGGTTCCATCTCCTGTAGTAGACTTTATACCCAGATGTTGGTTAGTTAGTCTCATAAGCTTTGTGCCTCTATTATACTAGTATATCATGCATGCAGGTCACCATTGTAGATCTAGGATTTATAGCTAGATTCATGTTTACCTTTCTCCTTTAGTAGCATTCAGAGACTTTCCAGTATCATGAACACTAGTCAGTAGGGGTGAAGGCTCCAGGTAGGCAATAGCTCTACTTCTTCATGTTTAATGAATTGTGTAGGTGTTGTCTTCTGCAATAGAGTTTTACCATCCATTTGTGGAGAGCAACCAGTAGCCTTGACTGGGTTGTTTGGGGGTTTCTATGAAGCCCATTTGGCCAGCAACTTAATTAGATGTAACCTATTCCTGGACTGAAGGCTTCATGTATGACTAGAGATGTGCAGTTGGGGCTCCATCTCCCTGATATTTAGTGATTCCGTTTAGGTCTCCTTCATATATGTTTAGAATGTTTATAGGGTACTAGGTTTCCATACTGTTACTCAAATAGCCATTAGCTTTAGTTGTCTCTCCCTGTATTTCCTCCTTTATCCCTCTCTTTCTCCCCCACCCACCCATTTGATCTTGCCACTCCAGTCCCCCTCCATTATCCATCCATAATTATCTGTTCTATTTACCCCTCATAGGGAGATTTATCCCTCACCTCTAGCCCCTTACTTTATACCTAAACTACATGGTTATATGGATTGTAGCTTGCTTATGAAAGACTTAACAGCTAAGATCCATATTTATGCAAATACATACTATATTTGTCATTTGGTGGCTGTGTTACCTCACTTGGGATAATTACTTTGTAGTTCTATCAATTTATGTAGCTCAATTTTAATTGGTCTTAATAATAAAAATATGGAGTCAGATATCAGGGTAAAACTGAAAGATCAGAGAAGCAGAGCAGCCAGCCACTAGAAAGATTTTTTTTTTACCTCTAGGAATCACCAGACTGAAGGGACCGAGCTCCTGTCTCCACCCTGTCTTGTCAATTCCTCTTTCCACCCAGGCATATCACTTCTGTTTCCTCCTTCCTAGTGCTGGGATTAAACGTGTATGCCATCACATCCTTTGCATTCTGATCTCTAGGCAAGCTTTATTTGTTAGAGCACAAACAAAATATCACCACATCTCCCCCTTTTTGTCTAAAATAAAACAAGAACATTATAACTAATATAAGAAAAACTAAATGCAATAAGTACAATAACTATATATAATATATACAGGGAATATATACATCAACAATGTCTAGTCCATTAACAATTTACAAATTCAGAGAAAATACTCTATATCTCTCCTATCTTGGTGAGTCTAAAAGATTGTGCCTAACTCACTTCCTATTATAACTTGCATTACAAAAACTATCTTTTAATGTCTCTCAATCTTATATATTTTACATCTTTTTAGTGAATTTTTTCTGAATCTGGTAACAAGGAAAACTATAACTATAAAGTCTTCAACTCCATCAGAGACCTGAGAAGGAAATAATATTATTTTTGTAAGCAGGAAGTGCAAGCAAGTGACTTCCAAGAAATGTGAGAAATGATAGAAACAGCTGGCTGCCTGGGCAGTCACCCGTGGGTCCTCTGTAATGTTGGGGCATCCATATTTGGCCTACAGGCCTAGCATATCTGACAGACTTTTCTGTGATGCAGCATATTCTGAAGGGCTGCCCTACTTGTCTTGGAAAATTTTGGCAGTCTTTTCTTTTGTTTTCCTGTTTGTCCAATTTGGGTAGCCTACTATCAGTAGTCAAGGCAAGAGCATATTCTGGCAAAGTGGCTAACTTTTGCCATAAAGAAAGTAAAATCCATATGGAGTTTCTTTGATGCCCATCATCTTCTCTGAAGTAGAATGGTACTGCCAGGAGCAGACATGTCTCATTGTCATAAAAGAAAGAACCTATGTTATTAAAACATCTTAAATAACATGTTCTGTAGATCTGTGGAGTGTTTGGGGATGACATGTCTATCTAAAATATATCTCTGTTTGACCTTGAAAACATACCCAATATGACTACAAGTTTGATTGTTGTAGGTAACTAATTACTAACCTGTACTTCTTTATTATTCTAAGTAGTTGTTAATAATAACTTTCAAGGACTGGCAATTTGCATTACATTGTTAAATGAGTTGTATAGGTATAATGGCTTGAACAAGAATAGAAATGCATGTACAGTATATTCTAACAAAAATAATCTCAATATTGTATCAATATCCATATCAATGTAAAGTATTTAAAACAAATAGTTGCTTTTTAAAGTAGATTCGATAATCTACCCTTTATTCTATCATATCTATATCCCATTTTTTCTTTTCTTTTTTAAACAAGAACCCCGAATCTAATCTCCTTTGTTCAGCTCTTTTTTTAATCATTTCTAATAACAACTTGTAACCAACCACCTTAAACAATGACAAATATCTATAACCCATTGAAAGACCAAAAACCACCCACCACACCTCTTGGGAATGTGGGTGTCATGTTCTTAAAATTACTTCCTGCTGTATGGGGCTGATGGCATCTTTAGGGGATTCTGAAAAGAAAAATTGGGGTTAATTGTCAAGTCCAGGGAGAGGTAGCTGTATCACTTGTTGTCCAGTCTCTGCATAATGGGAAAGTGCAAGGTTTGTCTCACTATGAGGCTGGATCATCTCAGCTAGTCACCTTGAAATTATCCTGAGCAGTTTGTAGTCCAAAGCTGATCTTTAGGTGGTCTTTTTCAGCTTAGTGGTGTTATCATAGTCCTGGTGCAATTGGCATTGTGGGGCCCCATCATCCTTTTGGAGACTTCAAAGGTTGCTGTTAGGTGTGGTCATGGTTCATTTCAGAAAACTTAAACATTTTAAATATTATATGCAGAAGATTATAAAGAGGTTAAAAGATCAATTATTTGTTATGTACATCCATAATACAAAATATAATTCCTAGTTACCTGATAGAGACTCAAACCTGAAATCATGTACAGGAAACTAGATCAAGTCTTTTCTCTAGAATTAGTTAGTACTCTATATGACTATTAATAACATGACAAAAGTTTAATATATATATATATATATTTATGTAAATATATATATATAAAAATCTTATAAATTTTGAGAAAATATTTTATAGCTTAAGAAATCTTTAAAGAGTCAAAATGCAACAAAAGGATTATTAGATTAGTAGCAATAAAATAGTCCGTAAATTTTAGTTTTTGTTCTGTCCCATATCAGGTGGCTTTTCTGACATGAGACAGAGATTTTGGATTTTACTTTAAGAAGTATGCTTGCATTTAGAGAAGGAGAGAGCCACACTCCAACTCCAAATCCAGCTTTAATTTTTAACTGGACTGGAACTACAAAAAGACCATTTGCATTATGTTTCTGTAGAGAACAGCAGAAACAAACATTTGGGAAGACTTATAAAATTTTTTCCTGTTGGAGATGTGATATATCAATAGACCAATTTACTCTTTTTCTTGGGACATTTTTTTTTCTGGATGATTTCTCCTTTTTCTTCACATGTCTCATTTGTCCAGTGGTCTTCAGATTCCTTAGCTAGATGCCTTCATTTTCTGAAAAAACAATAACAAACCCCTGCCTCAACTCTAACTTTTGGGAGGTTCCCTTTTAGCAAGTTATAACTGATCAAATGTGAAGCATTTGTTAGTCATATATGTTAGTTTTGATTGAATGGTCACACTGATGAACTATCATCTCTTCTAATTAAGAGGTCTCTCTTGTTCAAATCTAATCATTATCAATTTTGATTTATGATCTCTCCTGAAATTTTTGTGTTATTTTCTAAATCTGTTCTATCATCCAGAGCAGTATGGGTTTTTACAATAGGCATTAGGTTCTTTAATTGCTCTAGGAAGGAGTTTCCTCTACCATAACAGGAAATGAGTGATCTGAATTTGACATGAGGGCCTGCAAGAGGACCCTCAAGGCATTTGCCAATGGAAAAAGGTTACCTTGACTGCCCCATTATTGATCTACATTCATTAGTCCAATGTCTGTCTTTGTTACACCTTCTTCATAATCCAGAAGGGAGGGGTGTTCTATGGCATTATTCTTAGAAAAAACATTGTTTCTAGGAATGCCCTATTTATAATCACTTTTTAGTTGGCCTTGTTTACCACATTTGAAATACCTTATATTTCAATTTTTTTTCAAATCTCTGGAAATCACCTATTATATCCAAGTATCATCATGGTTATGAGATTCAATATTGATTATATATCAGATCCATTTTTCTAAAGGTGCTGATCTTGCCTCTGATGGCCTAATTACCCTTTTGCATTGTACATTAGCATTTTCAAAAGCCAGAGGTTCAATTATTATTTGTCTAGATTCTGAAATTGGTGTCATTCTATTTACTGCTAAAATCAATCTTTGTAAGAAATCAGTGAAGGTTTCTTTGGGGCCCTGTATAATTTTAGTAAAGGAATCAGTATTCTTTCCTACTTCTTCAATTCTGTCCCAAGCATTCAAAGCTGCTGCATGGCATAAAGTCAGGGTGTGGTCAGCATATAGAGATTGCCTTTCTACATTAACATAATCTCCCTCTCCAAGAAGTTGGTCTTGGGAGGTTTCCATACCTCTAGCCCTACTTCATTGTTCAATGGTTTTTAGCCTCATCTTTATATCAGGTCCTCCATTGTAATTGAGAATCAGGCTCCAAGACTGCTGTAACCAAGTCTCTTCAGACTTGAGAGATAATTCTATTACAAGTTGACCATGAGTTTAACATCTGCTTCACAAAAGGTGAATGCATGACATATGAGACTATCCTTTCCTTGAATATCCCTAAATCTAACATTTCCACAGGAGTCCATTCAGCTCTTACATAGTCTTGGGGCTAACTATCATTTGGCAGTTCCTATAAGGTTACTGGATAAATTAAGGTTGGCTGTTCGAAAACCTTAGGCTATTCCTCTCTAACCTTATAATACAATGCTGAGACTGACTATCTTTTAAATTCCTCTGGGTGTAAATATCTCTATGATCTGTTTTAATAAATTTTTCCAAAACTTTTACCTTGACATTCATGTTAACTACCTTTTTACAATCATAAAGCAAAAATGATCAAACAGATAATATTTATAATTCACATTACATAAATCCCATCTAAATTAATTATTCTCTTATTTAATTGCTCCATTTTCAAATCATCCAGCATATTACTATACAGAGACCTAACTCCCTCCATTATAATTGTGTTTCTATTTTTTTTTTTTTTTTTTTTTTTTTTTTTTTTTTTTTTTTTTTTTTTTGGTTTTTTCGAGACGGGGTTTCTCTGTGTAGCTTTGCACCTTTCCTGGAACTCGCTTTGGAGACCAGGCTGGCCTCGAACTCACAGAGATCCGCCTGCCTCTGCCTCCCGAGTGCTGGGATTAAAGGCGTGCGCCACCACCGCCCGGCGTGTTTCTATTTTTTTACATCACGAAGAATACTTTATTTCTTGCTAATTGTATTATTTTTTTCATTTAAGAACTTTTTCCATTCATTCTACATACCAACCACAGATTCCCCTCCCATTTCTCCTCCTGCTCACCCCCAGCTTTCCCACCCACCCTCCATCCCCTCCTCCAAAAGCATAATTGCTCCCATGGGGAGTCAGCAAAGCCTAGTACATTCAACTGATGCAGGTCCAAGCCCCTCCCACCTGCATCAAGGCTGAGAAAGGCATCTTACCATAAGGAATGGGTTCCAGAAACCCAGCTCATGCACTAGGGATAGATATTGATCCCACTGCCAGGGGCCCCTAAAACAGACCAAACTATACAACTTTCCCCATATGTAGAGGGCCTACTCTGGTCCCATGCAGGTTCCATGACTGTTGATATAAAGTTTGTGAGTTCCTATGAGTCTAGTTCAGTCGTCTCTGTAGATTTCCCCATCATGATCTTGATCCTCCTTGGTCATATAATCCCTCTTCCCTCTCTTCAACTGGACTTCTGGATGCTGGGCTGTGGATTTGTGTTTTCTTTTTTTTTTAATGTGGGAAAAAACTCTAACTTTTAACTAATTCTTCCCTTTAAGAAATCCCAGTTGTCTCACCAAATCTGCCAACACTGACAATTCAGATGTGAGGGTAACTGCTTCTGCGTACAAAAAAGCAGCTAACTCCTTCAGTGTTTGGAGCCCAAACACCTATGGAGTTTGCTTCAGAGAGTCTACAATGGAAAAATCCCAACTCGCTCAGAGGCTTGAGGAAAAGAAAGGAAAACTTAGCAAGCAGGGTAGTGACTCTGGCCACATGTAGGTCCAGTCTGTGCCAGTCACTGCAAAGCCACAGGCAAGAGGTTTTTTCATGAATTCATGTCCCAAAAGTTGGATGCCATTTCATGATTTCATTTTTTTAATGACTGAGTAATACTCCATTGTGTGTAAATGTACCACATTTTATTTATTCATGCTTTCATTGATAGACGTCTAGTCTATTTCAAATTTCTGGCTATTATGAATAAAATAGCAATGAACATGGTTGAGCAAATGTTCATGTAGCAGGATACAGAGTCCTTTGGGTATATGCCCAATAGTATAGCTGGATCTTGAGGTAGATCTATTCCTAGGTTCCTGAGGAACTGCCACACTGATTCCCATAATGCCTGTATAAGTTTGCATTCCCACCAGTAATGGATGAATGTCCCTCTTACTCTGCAACCTTGTCAGCATAAGTTGTCATTTGTTTTATTGGTCTTGGCCATTCTTACTGACTTATACACATTCCTTGAAACATGCTGAATGCTCTGTCTATCTATGTCATATACATGTTTATCCCTTTCTTGGAAATTGTCTATTGACCATTCACCTCTCAGTGCTGTGTCTGCCTTTTAGGTTATCTTGGATAAAGACTTTCCTGACATTCTGTATAAAGCTGGTACTTTATTTTGCTTAGCATTCAGTTTTCTACAAAATGAATAATGGGTTTGTCATTATAAATTTATGTGTGGGAAATTTGTTACCAATTCTTTTATTTTTTCAAGCTGAATGAATTCACAAAATGCATTTGTTGTCTGATTTGCATACTTATTCTTAGTGCCAAGAATAGTGTTTGGCATAGACTGCTGAATGCATATTGAATGAATATTAGCAATAGCTGTGTTCTTCATCAGTACTCCCCTGAGTTCAATCTGTTCTACATATTTAAAGAAGATGGCCTAGTTTTCTAATTTGAATACATTTTATTTTCTTTTACTTGAGTCAAACCAATTTATTGTATATTTATACCATTAAAATTTTTAAATAAAAGAAGGCAAACAGCACTGGCTATTCCTTAATTTAAAGTTGGCTAGCACACTGAGGCACAATTTTGCAGAACTTCTATATAATAGCCATATATTCATATCCTTAATGAATGCCTGTAAGTAGAAGTAAAAAAGAATGAATGTTAAAATATATAAACTCACAATTTCCTTAATATTTCTCATTATTAAGCATCTTTATTTTTCATTTTTGTGATTTATATAAAATAAATGGATAACTTGATTGATAAATTTGTTTGAATCTTCAGTTAATAATTTTAGAGTAAATCTGAAAAATACCTGTAGCTGAAGATTTCCTGGTCCACAGACACTCAGACCCAAGTAAACACAACAGAGGCTTATATTAATTAAAACTGCTCAGTCATTAGCTCAGGCTAACTACTGACTAGCTTTTACACTTAAACTCAGCCTATTTCTGTTAATCTATATGTTGCCTTGTTCCGTGGCTTTACCTGTGTGCCATTCCATGCTGCTCCCTGGATGGTAGGTTGGCATCTCCTGACTCGGCCTTCTTCTTCTCAGAATTCTCCTTGTCTACTTCTCCTGCCTATACTTCCTGCCTGGCTACTGGCCAATCAGCATTTTATTAAACCAGTGTACAAAAGCATTATTCCATAACAAATATGACTAGTTAATATATGCCTAATAATTTGTCACTTAGGATTTGGTAGTAACATCATAAAAATATACTATTTTATGTGCTAAAGATTTGCTGCCTGCTTGAAGCTAATCATAAAAATTCTTCACATATTAACCACGAGGCCCAGATAGGCTCATCAGAAATTTCATTCAGACCTTGTATATTTCTACACAATGTTGTATGATCTACCCTTTTCATTTGCCAGTCATTCCTTTGTGTGGGTCTTATGATAACTCTGAGGACCTGGGGGAGGAAATCATATTAGTTGACACTAGTTCTGATCATTAATATATTTCCCTTTTAAGATCTCCATGTTATCTTTTTCCATCTTATTCAGAATTCTAATCTGATATGGTTCCTAGTTACTTTGGACCCTTTCCCCTTTAAGTGATGAAATAGTTAAAAACTAAAGCAAGTAAAATTAAAAAAAAAACAAACAAACATAAAATCTAATGAAATAACTACTTTGTCCATTACTTCAATGCAATATAAAATTCATTTCTCTTATTCTCATCTATTCCCTTTATACTTTCAGTGCTATTTCACTTATTAACTGTAGCTGGAGTGGTTCTGCCTGGCCCACAGTCAGGACAAATCTCTCTCACCCACCAGTTCCACAGCTGCTTAGACCCAACCGAGTAAACCCACAGAGACTTATATTGCTTACAAACTGTATGGCCGCAGCAGGCTTCTTATTATCTAGTTCTTATATCTTAAATTAACCCATTTCTATTAGTCTATAAGTTGCCATGTGGCTCGTGACTTATTGGTACCTTACATCTTGCTTGTCATGGCGGCACCTGGCAGCATCTCTCTGACTCAGCCTTCCACTTCCCAGAATTCTCCTCTCTCCTTGTCCCGCCTATACTTCCTGCCTAGCTACTGGCCAATCAGTGTTTTATTTATTAACCAATCAGAGCAACACATTTAACACACAGAACATCCCACAGCACTTAACCATTATTGATTGTCTATTCTCCTTAAAGTCATGGAAATATCCTTTCTTTTAGAGGTTTTATTCATTATTACTTAAATATTTTATCTGAAATTGTTAGTCTTTTATCTCTTTTCTTCTTCTAGTATAATTTGGAACTAAGAGTTTTCACTTTCAGCTTGTATGATTATTTTCCTGGGTAGACACTAAAAAACTTCTACTCACACTATATAAGGCACCAATTACAAACCAAAGACATATCTTCATCCAAGACTATCTGAATGAATTGGTGTTGTCAAGGTTACTCACATGAGGTTGGGTGAGGGGTTACATACAGTAACATGTGTAGGTAAACGGCATGTTACAAAGATCATTCCAAAAGGTGTCCTGTCCTAAAGAACCTGAATCTAATACTTAATATGTTTGATTTAAGATATCATGTGTATATATATATATATATATATATATATATATATATATATATACACACACACTAAGTTGTAACTATAACTGCTGGTCTTCAGTCCCATCAAAGACCTGAGAAGGAATATAATGGTACCTGAGAAATGGAAGATGGATGCAAGCAACTCTCGGGAATCTTGCAAGAGTAGACTGAGACAGCTGGCAGCCTGGACAGTCACCTAATGTTTCTCAGCATTGTTGGTGCATTCAAATTGGCTACAGGCCTAGAGTATCTGACAGACCATTTTCAGAAGCAGGAATTCTGAAATACCATCTTACCCTGTCTTGGTAGAGTTCAGAAGTCACTTTTCCTTGTGGCCTGCTTGTCTAGAAGGACTGCGCTACACCTTTCCCAGACCCTGTAACCTATTCCTTCACTTGTAAGTTACCCCACAAAATAAACCTCCTTTTTAACTACGTGGAGTTGCCTTAATAATTTCACCAATAAACATGGGTGACATGTCATTGATTACAACATGGATCCCTGAATAGATGCTGAGTGAGGAAAGAGGCATCCCTGAAGCTCTTTTCAGGACTTGCACACCAGCTTGGATGGTCAAAGGCCCCTCCCTAGAAATCATTACTGCTTATAAGACTTGTGGCAAGGACTTACGAATCTCATAGTTTTCATAGCTTCCTGACACCTATGAATTTACTTCCTGACTGTTAATGAGTCTACTTCCAGGGAACTATGCATTAATTCAGATGAAATTGAAGCTCATCTTGTGTCACAATAATTATAAAAAAAAGATTCACAGTGAATATCAACTGAAAAAGATTGACTATAGAGACTATCCAGTGTAATTTTAAAGAAGGCTTTGAACTACTTGATAGTACAAATAATTTATTATTTTAACTTATACAATATGATTTTATTTAGTTCAACTTAATATTGATTGGTGTTTCAATATTGGAATTAGCATGTAGCGGACATCTAATACATACTCTGCATTCATGTTGTACATTCAATATTAAAAGGATATTCATAAGGCAGACCTCAAATATTGGGTGAAATGCATCATCATTACTCTGAAAACACAAGTTAGGTTTAGATAGTTGTCCTAGATAGTAAAATTTCATTTAAAAAAAATCTCTGGTTTGGAGAAATGGCTCAGTGGGCAAAATCACTTTCTGTGCAAGCTACACAACCTGAGTTTGGTCACTGGAATGTATTTAAACGTGACTGGAGTGAAAGTGCTTTTCCAAAGTTGTCCTCTGATTTCCATATAGACTCCAACAGACAGTCTCTCTCTGTCTCTGTCTCTGTCTCTCTCTTTCTCTCTCTCCTTCCTCTGTCTCTCTGTCTCTTAGTCTCTCTCTCTCTCTCTGTGTCTCTGTCTCTGTCTCTCTCTCTTTATCACACACACACACACACACACACACACACAGAGAGAGAGAGACACACACACACACACACACAGTCTCTACATTTGATCAAGGCAACAGGTACCCAATGAAAGTATCTTGGTACAAATATACTGTCAATGTCACTTGTTCATCAGGACTGGATTTTTATATTAGACATATTTCATTCTTCCAGATTAAAATGGTAAGATAAAAATATTACTTTTATTTCTAGGACTTAAGAAGTTCTTCCATCCTGGTAGTAAAATGTAATAGAAAAAATTAAAGTCCCTGAGTTTTATTGCACAGTGGTGTTTTCTCTTATTGTCACATTTCTTTTATTATAAACAAGCAAGCTATATCCTACTTATTTTTTAATCATACAGTCATAGAAATTATTATTAGCAAAATCTTAAAGAATTCTGGATGTTTTGGTTTGACATAATCAGTTCTAAAAGAATGTAGCAATATGAAGGGCAGTCCCACATGCTTAGACCCACACTTTGTCAGTGCTCTGAAGGATATGAAAAAGGATGAGGATATTAAGTATATAATTTCTCTACACTTATACTTGCTGAAGACTGAAAAATTAAAAACCACACAGTAGTTTATGCTGTTTAAAAGCAGATGATGTATAAGAGCCACTTAAGTAGCAGAAGTGCGAAACTGTCATTATATCTTCCACATTGTGGAGAGAGATTAGGTGTTTGAAAAGCTGTAATATACCTTTTATTTGGTATGTTCAGGCTTTAATTTTCTCTGTGTGAAGTATTGCTGATGGAATAGTGCCTATCTCTGTTTAATTTGAACATAATTTTCTTTCCTTATAAAAGTTAAATATAAAATCCAAAGAGAATTTCTCTCCCATAAAAATTTGTGTTTATGTTATCCATTAAATACAGCACTTCTGTTTCTGATGCATGCACAAATATGTTAGCTGCTTATATTTTTTAAGTTCAAACTATTTTTACTAATAGTATTATGCAGATTTTATTTAATTTTTATATACTGTATTTGGATAATAATCTTTCCACTCCCTAACTCCTCCCAGAACCTCCCATCTTCTAAACCACCCAACTTGATGTTCTCTCTCTCTCAAAACAAAACAAAAAATTATGAAAATAAAAGAAAACAAACTGAAAAAGAAACAATAACACAAAAATATCACAATAAAGACAAAAATTTCAAAACAAAAGAAAAAATGAGCATACCCCCCCCCCCACACACACAAACAAAAACAAAACATGTTTGTTTTGTGTTGACTAACTACTCTGGGCATAGGTCCTGCTCCGGAGTGTGGTTGATAGATCCAGTGACACCCCATCAGAGAAAATGGATTTCCCTTTGCCAGCATCTTCCAATAGCATAAAGCTTTTTGGTCGGGGGACTTTATGCCCACTTTCCCTGTGAGTTCGCGTGCATATCAGCCCTGATAGTTCTTAGAAGACACTGTTTTCTGGGATTCATCCAACACTGCAGACTCTTTAAATTTTTATGCTTCTGGATTCATAAAGACATCTCACTTAGAGATGAGTGTCCCAAAGTTTCTCCCTCTCTACACACTGTCCGGTTGCTCATTTCTGTGTTAATCTACCACTACTTTTTTCATACACCAACAAAGCTTCTCTGATGAAATGAGTGATACTTTAAGGTATGAGTAAAGCCATATGGCAGTAGAAGACATTTTATTGCTATGTTCCTTTAGCACAATAATAGTAATAGGTTTCCCCTAGAGTTGCCCATATTTTAAATTTTTATAACAGAATATTAAAAAGGACTCACTCTTGGTATCTACTGAAATGTCAGTGGGATAGAATTAGCTATCCAAACTGTTACCAGGCTAATTTGCATATGGAGCTCTTTAGAGGAAATGATCTGCTATGCCCAAGTTCCAGCACTTCCTCAAGTCAAAAAGGAAGAGAAGTAAGTGCAGATTTGGGAATGTCTGAATTTGTGAAATTGCAGTCTGTTACCTTACTGATCAGGACCCAGAAAAATTAACATATTCATATATACTTGTTCCTGTAGGATGCATCTTCAAAAGCAACAGCTGAATTGTGGTTAGAGGGCAGAAACATGCCCCTTTACACATTCTTTCTGAAATTCTAGAGTGGAAAAGACAGAAAAATTGCTCTAGGAACAAGATACAGGTAACTTTACTTAGATTATACTTTTGTTCATTGTTGAATTTGCACAAAACTTTGAAAATAAGAATTCATGGTATGTTGGGCAACCTTTAGCCAAAAGAAGCTACACTAAATGCAATAACCAAAAATGGGAGATGCTGAACCCAGACATAAAGATGAAAGCATTCCTAATGTGCATCTGCTAAGGAAAGGTTCCAGCAAGCAACCACCACAAAACTGCTATGTGTCCATTAGTGAGTCATCACTTTCCAACCTAGAGCATTCAGGGACCTCAGCCTTAAGTGCCAGATCCTCACTGTGCCAGACCACATACCAAGGAAGCAGTTGCTTACCACCTCACTTCTTCTGAGTTACAGTTCTTGCACAGCCTCTGTGGAAGAAAAACAACCAGTGAGCACAGGAAGGTTGGGCAGAGTCTGGATGAGTCTGACTAGGCTAATATACTCTCGGCTAGGTAAAACTGATTCTGGAATTCTGGCTTCCAGAGCTGTGTGTATATTTGTTTCCAAATCCTTTCCAAACAGATCCAACAACTGGGAACCAAGCATTCAAATACATATACATCTGGAGGCCATTTTCATTCAAACCATCACAGTGTTGGTGTGTGTGTGTGTGTGTGTGTGTGTGTGTGTGTTTGTGTGTGTGTGTGTTTGTGTGTGTGTGTACGCATACCTTTCAAACATGTTTTAGATACAGTTTGTTATTATAGAAGTCGTAT
This sequence comes from Peromyscus attwateri, assembly GCA_902168425.1. Taxonomy (NCBI): domain Eukaryota; kingdom Metazoa; phylum Chordata; class Mammalia; order Rodentia; family Cricetidae; genus Peromyscus; species Peromyscus attwateri. Next base: position 41,969 of record CABHPP010147381.1, read on the forward strand.
GTTCCAGGTAGAAGTAGGAAGCTAAGAATTTCAGAATCAGTCTCAACTATCTAGTGAATTAAAGGCCAAGAGGAGATACGCAAGATTTCCCAAAAAGAAACAAACAAAAGTAATATTCATTTATGTTCATTTTGAAGGTATATTAATCTTTGTTTAAGAAAATGATGCAATTTTATATACAGTGTGTCAGAGAAGAGGTAAAGATCGTTTTTCTAATTTCCTAACATTTTGTGGAACTGAACTTACCTGTTAATTATGGGGATATTTTTAATAGAATAAATATTTATGTACAATTCATATAAAATCAATCTCATATTATGAGTCTCTGTGTGTGTGTCAGGGTGAAAGAAAGAAAAGAGAGAATTATAAGAACTATAGTCCATAGCACTGAACAAAATCATTACTTTAAAGTTAACTAAAAATGAGATGGGTAGGAATCATCTATCTATCTAACATGTAGTTTTACTGCAGTATAATATGGTCTATCAATGAAAAATCAAAACAATGAGTCATGCATTGCTACTGACAGGTATAGATAGATACACAGGCAAATATTGTGGAAAACAGGAGAGTGAGATAGAGGAAGTCTATTCAAAATGAACTCAAAGAGCTGGGGAGGGGGCTCAGTCAGTAAAATACCTTACAAACTCTGTAAAATGAGTTGAATCTGAAGAATCTATCTTTAAAAAAGTATAGGTGTGATGGATTCCATTTGTAATCCTAGAACAGGGGAAGGGTGAGGCCAAATTTACGTGAAGAGTTCCAGGCCAGTGAGATACTGTCTACAACAGAAACATATATAGTGTCTGAGAAACGATAGCTGTGTTCTCCATGTGCATGAGCACACAAGACCATGTATAGCAGCAAATTCATTTGCACCCCCACATTAACATATAACCATGTACACACACACATACCCACACACAAGCACAATTCATTACATATAGAATTAAGTATTCCAAATTCATGAAAAGTACTAAAAATGGCATGACTCAGAATAATTTTCTTCCTTTGTAACTCTTAATTTCTTTAAATTTATTTATTTTATGTGCATGAGTGCTTTGCCTGAATATATATCTGTTTACTGTGTATAAACCTAGTGCCCATGGAGGTTAAAGAGTGTGCTTGAGACTCCAGATCTGGAGTTACAGATTGTTGAGAGCTGTCATGTAGGTGCTCGGAATCAAATCAGGGTGTTCCACAAGAACAGGTATTACTCCTAATTTGTAATATATCACAGCAGCTGCATAAGAGAAATGTTCTAACAGTAAATTCAGAATAATGGCTTCAGACAGTTAATAAAGATAAATGAAAATATAAAACACTTCCTAGAACTAATTAAGGCCAACATTTAAAGAAACGATGTTCAAGGGGATATGAAGAACTAGATATAGTTACTTATACTAATGCAAAATTGAATAAAACAAGTTAGACATAGAGTAACTTAGTGTTTAAAGCTTATAAATTATTCATATTTCAGATACATAATTTTTTAAAAATATGCATGAAATGGCAATAAAGATGGATCGAAGGAAAGAGAGGTCAATATGGCCGATTAGAAGTAACCAGCATGGTCCTTCAGAACTAGATAGAAACTCCTCAAGTTGGATGACTTTGGAGCATGCAAAGGTTCAATGTGAGGCAGCAGAGGCCTAGGGAAATCAGAAGTCTATATACAGAAGAGCAATCATGGGAGGGAGCACATCCTTACCAAGATCCGTACAGCACAGCTAGGAGTGGTGGAGGAGGGCAAGGAGAGAGGCAGTGTTTCCAATGCAATGGGCACTTAAAGTGGCTCAAATAACAAAGGCAGTGTGGACGTGGTTTCTTTGAGCTCTGCAAACACATACTGGCACCAGATAACTTTTTCTGTTTGTTTCTGAATCATCCAGGTACAGCAGTGGAGAGACTTTTTGAGATAAACAGCCTTTGTGTTTGCTGCTTTGGAAAAACAAAGAACCTGCATTTTCCTGTCCCTATGAATCTGAAGCAGTTTGACATGGGAAAAGTGCCTGCTTAAAACTGTGCATTGGGCTGGGCTGGCTTTGAAGACACAGCAGGTAGCAGAACACGCTTATCCTTTAGGACCAATGTTCGGTTTGACATCTGAGTCTCCATAGATGCCTACATCCACAACCACCTTTGGTTAGTTTCCCTACCTCCATATAAAGGGTACTGAGGAACCAGGCACACTGCAGTGCCTACCTTCATCCTGGCTCTGGAAATATGATGAGCAAATCTTTGTAAGATCAACGTGCCAGGAAAGGACACTTGAATTCCCACCCTCTCCTGCACAGGATAGCAGTGAAACTCAGGATTATCTGGTCACTAGCAGGTTAGAAACAGTAAGAGTTTTTAAATTGTTGTTAGGAATTATACTGAGTTAGTGAATCAGTATATATTAGTGGTTCTAAATTCTCCTCCAATTAACATGACTTCAGCAGCACTAGGTAGTTAGCCAAGTTTCCAGTATCAGACATAGTTGTTTCCCTCTTGTTGAATGGGTCTTAAGTACAATTAGCTGTTGGTTACTGCCAAGTCATATATGTCACCACAGAAGTAATGCATGACCAGCTTCATCAACCATCATGATTGACAGTATGGAAACCTGGTAATAAAAGCAAAAATCATCTCTATTCAAGCAAATCGAAATTGTGTGGCTCTCGATACAGCCCTGATAATGAAATGGCAATATTCTTGTGGTATTCTTGTTCACAGTATATAACCCAAATAGAGAATGAATCATTTTACATCCCCCCCACATTACAAGAAAAATCTATCAAATAACTAAATGCTTTATACATATCTTTTAAAATGCTGACATGCAGAAAACAAAGTCGCAGCCATTGTTCCAGATTGAATTAAGTTAACAAAACATGAAAACTAAAGGACATTTATGGTTCTGAATATGTGCCAATATTAGGAAAAATTATTTAGCAGAACATCACTATGACCTTTGGTTGGATTAAATAGAGGTATGTAATTGTGTTTCTATAAACTTGAGCTATCTTTATTTTGATATTTTTAATGTGCTTAGATACAAGAATATTCTTGTATTTAAGAAAATCTAATTGAGTTACTTATAGATAAAATGTCACAACATTGCTAATTTTGTGTCAAGTGTACCTGGCAAAGATATACTTGAACTATAGCATATGGGTATAAAAGATTTGTGTTATATTTTCATAATGAATTATATAATATGTTTTCATAAAAATATATAGAGAGAATTAAAATAATTTTACAAGGAATACTAACAGCTAAAGTATTTCATCCACAGCCTCCATGTGAGTATAGATATGAAATATGTTGAGATGACAACAAATGTGGAAACCTGAAGAAAAAGGGAAGGGAAAGCAGGTTTTCATGACACAGGTCCTACTCAACTGCCTGCACACTAAGCCAGCCTGCTTTACCCACTTACCCAGGTTCAGTGAAATTATACACAAGGTCTACTTGTCATTGTCTCTATATAATATTTCCATAATATAAATTTTATAATATTTTAATTAAAGAATATAAAAATTATTAATAGTTTAATAAATATTGGACGATATAAAATTTAATAATATAAAAGACTTAATAATATAAAGAAACAAAAACATATCATGAGAAGAACTGATGTATGTGAGAGTTGATGATGGTGCATTCCAATTTACCTTAGACAACTTTCCAAAAAGCTCAGCTATGTGATACACAAATTTGATTATGAGAATTTGATGAAATTTTTGTAGCAGAGTTATAGTTATTTTACATTTTATAAAATATTATAATATGTATGTTTTCAGGGCTAACCATAAAATCTCATCAATATAACTGTCCGAAGATGAGCTGGACAAGGAAAACAGCAATGAACATGCCAAAGTGAATGGGAGAAAACTTCAAGGCCTAAATCCTACACAAAGAAGTACTGTAACTAAGGAAAGCTTGGAGTGGGAAATGTCTGCCCCCAGGGAAGAGCATACCAAATGGCTGTCTACTGTATATTTATTGATGGCACTCCTGTTCCTTGTCTTACACATTAATTCTTCCCCTCTGTGCTTATTAGCAATCAGGAAAATTTCTGATTTTTTGTTTTTGTTTCTATTTTGTTTTGTTTTGTTTTGTTTTGTTTTGTTTTGTTTTTAATGAGACAGGATTTGTCTGTGTAGCACTGGCTGTCCTGGAACTTGCTTTGTAGACCAGGCTGGTCTTGAACTCAGAGATCTGCCTACTTTTCTTTCCCAAATGTTGGGATTAAAGGTGTATACTACCATCACCATCCACAAAGTTCTTGCTACTCATAAAAAAATAGTTAACAAAGAGGCTTCTCACTAAAACAACCACCAACATATTGTCCCTTATTCTGAAGCTTGTTATAATTATGCAGTACATCATATGATATATTTTCCCAAAATGCATTCTGAAATACGAGCCAATGATTTGGGGAAAAGAACAGGAATACTGATTTCCATCAATTAAATTTTTTGTTCACTTAGTTTAATTAGATCTCTTTGTTTCTCTTTTTTTCCTGTCACACTGGCCTTTTTGTGTCCCCTTTCCTGTGACTTTCCTATATTGTGCTTTTGAGCATTATCATATTTTAGACATGATAAGTAAAACATGTCAAATTCTGTATATGGTTCTGAAATGTATCACACAAGTTAAGTATGCTACAAAGAGACTTAACAAGTCAAGTAGCCCTAAAAATAGGACTTTCCCTTTCATAATTTTCCATGCATTCCACTTACAATGAATTTTTTATGGATTATTTCATGGTAAAAATACAAAAGGTGAGTTTTAAAAAGCTAAGTGCTTACAAATATAAGGAAAATACAATTTTCTGGAATCATATAATTAGCAGTAACGTAGTATTCAAATCTTTCGACTTTATACACTGGGACTCAGTTGTGGCTGATTACATTTTCCAGTCACAATATTCCAAAGAGTTTTTAAAGTGGTTAGTGTTATAACATGAGCAGGAAATGGATTCAAGACCTTTCAGTTGACCTGCTTTTCAACAGCTAATGAAATCATTTTCTTCACATTTGGATTCCCCTGTAACCTTAGCATCTACTATATGGAGGTGAGATTAACTACTCATGTTCTTCATGACTTCCTGCAGGATGCTTGGCCTGTCACCTCTGGGTTATCCTCTTAATAGATGGGGGCTATGTAAGTCCTGGTTGCCTGGTTGCAAAGAAAGCTAATGAGGACCAAGAGGTTTCTAAAATTGAACTTCATTAGGAAAACCTTTTTTAAAAATATTTTTTATCATCATCTTTTTTTCTTAAAAGTCTATTTTCTTTTGTATTTGCTGTTTCCTATTTCTTACAGAAGAAATTTGGAGTATTGTTGTGTAATTTTATTTGTACTAAAAATATAAAAACAACCAAAGACTCCATCAAAAACAACCACAAAAAAAAAACAAGCAAACGTTTTCATAAATAAAGAAGCAAATAACAAAAAAAGATCTGAAAATAAGGCAATAAGAAGACTAACTGGAGTTCTTTATAAACATAAGACAAAAAAGTCACAGGCAGGGCAAAAGTGACAAGGGCAAGATGAGACTGAGATGTTAAGACAAAAATTCCCAACGTTGCCAAGGGCACAGCAGAGTCCCCAGCTTCAGATTCACAGGGGGCTAATAAGTATTTTCAGAAAGCGTGATGTATTTTATTGAAGATAGGAATATAAAACAATGAAACATATTTTAGAATAATTTTTTAAAGCAGGTAAAAATTTGTATGAATTCCCTCTATGCAGATTTTAAAGTCAACTCTTGGATCTTGAAAGAAAGTATCTTTGCATTATTTCTAATTCTGGCTCAAGGTATTTTCTCCTCACTGTACATGAGATTAAAAATTTAGAGGGCATTTTTCCACACTGTTAAAGAACTAAAGTGCTCTGAGATACAATTTTCCTGTAGACATTCTCAGTACTTCTCACATAACTCCCATCAGTATATCAAAAATAAACTTGAGTGACATTCTTGAAGAACAGAAAGCAGACAGTACCTACTTTTGGTAAAGTGCCAGATAAAACACATATTCAAACTATGAGATCACTTTGTCTCAGCACAAGAAACATGGTGAAATAAAAAAAGTTTATGTCTGACATAAATGTATAGAACTATTTAATGCAGTACATTAAGTTTATCTACACATTTAAGGTGAATAAACAACTAATAACAGGTCTTCAAATTTATACATTTATTTATTTTTCTTCATTAGAAGTGAGTATGTCTGAGAAGAGGTGGGTATGTCACAAATTGGTTGTGGAGCTTGGAAGACAACTTTGTGGAATCATTTCTCTCATTCCACCTTTACATGGAACCCAGGTATTGTACTCAAGTGACTAAGTTTATATGATGGTGATGACCACCATTTTACCAGCTGAGTCATCCTGCTAGCCCCAAATATAGACATTTCTCTTGTACAAAAATATAAAAAGTATATAACCTCAACACATAAGTAATGTTATGTTTAAAAGATTTATTTAATGCTAATGTGTATATATATGTATGTGAGGGAGTGCATGTGTATGGGCATGTGTCTGTGTATGTGGGCATGTGTGTGTGTCAGTGTATGTGTGTATACGTGTGTGTGTGTGTGTGTGTGTGTGTGTGTGTGTGTCTTTCTGTGTGTATACCTTAGTGCCTTCAAGAGCCAAGAAAGTCAGAAGAGGGCATCAGATCCCCTGGAACTAGAATTATTGATGTTTGTTTGTGAGCAACCCTGTGTGAGCTGAGAAATGCTCTTAGTCACTCAACCATCTCCCCAGCCTCAATTAAAGTTTTGTTTTTAACATGTGCTATGCATACTTGAAGGAAATGACTCTTCTCTCTATGTATGTGTGAATGTTCATACTCACCATGAAGTGCATGTCAGGGGTTTAAATACTATTTTTCTAGACTTTGAAGGCATGAAGAAAATAATATAGTTATATAGTACATACACGTTGATCAATTCCCTGTGTTTGGATATTTATAAATATGGCTTAACATTAACATATATACTGTATCTCCTCCTAAACATTAATACTCATTAAAGTTGTTATTTTTAAAGACCTTTAAATAATTAAAATGAAATACTTGATTATATACTTGTGTAGATAACATTTCACATCCCTTGGTTTACTTCATGTATACCCTTGATAATTCATTTTATATTATAATATGTATTTATAAATATTCATTACTTTAGAAGCAATGCACTATAACAAATAATTTGATAAATTAATTAAATAGATATCTTTCAAGTGTGTAAGCATAGTCTGTGTAATGGCCTAACAAGAGGATAATGAAAAGAGGAGGGCTTCCCTTCCACAAGAATCTTGAATTCAGGAGTGTGAGATGGAGGCAGACAATACCAAGTAGCAAAACTATGTAGTACATTAGATGCTTAGTTTCCTTTGAAGGAAAATGAGACAGAAGATAGCCTTATTAGAGGAAGTCTATTGTACCACTGAGAAAGTAGTGTTAGCCTACAGGCATGAGGATTTCAAGAGATTTTACCATGTTGTTACCAGGAAGATAATTTCTGAAATAGGGGCCTGAAACTACAAACACTTCAGTTAGTGATGTTTGCAACCATAAAATTAGTACAATGGGGGGGTATTTAATTTCATGGATACATTGTAATAGTAAATCACTATGGCCTTATAAATCTTATCAAAACTGAGCATTTTACTTAAGCTATAGTAGAAATGTGGAGCATTTTGAGAGAAGTAATACAACCTAATTTATAGAATATATCTGCTAGTGGAGATCAAAGTAGAAGAGAGATGGGCTAATAGCACCATTTTAGAGCTGCAACAGCCCAGCATCCTGGGTGAATGATGATCATGCTTGAGGGGATGGTACTGGAAACAATAAGATGACATTGTATTTTAGTATTGTTTGGAATCTTAAGCCAATAAAAATTATTAAAAGATTGGAAGCATGCCGAATGTCATTTATTGAAGGGGGGGGAGGAGGTCTTAAATACAGGCTTCAGCACAATGGGAGGACCCTGGAGGGCAGAAGTTCACTACTGGTGTTTTACAATCTTGCTTCTAATCTGTTAACGCCCATTATTCAGGATACACAGACAAGGAACTTCTCTTAAGCATTCAGGAGGGTGGAACCTGGCAGGGAATTAGTATAGGGAGGATATCAAGATCAAGGTGCGCAAGCAAGGCAGCAGTTACCCAAAATGGGGGCCAGGGCCCTACAGGTCCCCCTTTTATTAAAAAATGAGCTTCTGACTTGGGTTGCGTGGGACATCAGCAGGTCACCTTACCCATCATAGAGACTCCTGCCCAGGCCACACAGGTGCTCTGTCTTAGGCTGGTGAGTGCCCCCCAGGCATTACCCGTCTCTGAATACTCATTATCATACAGGCTCAATCATGTGTGAGCTGCAGAGTTAATTGCTGCCAAAGATCTCAAAGTGGCACATAATTTGAAGTAATAAAATAAATCCTTAAAAAGAAAGCAAACTACACAAACACATACACTCAAAACAAGGCATGGTACTAAACAGAGTTCTCAAATGATAAAATAGAAATGACTGAAAAACACTTAAAACATGTTCAACCCCCTTAGCTGTCCGAGAAATTAAAATTAAAAAAAAAAAAAAAAAAAAAAAAAACTTTGAGATTTCAACTTATCCCAACCAGCATCACTGAGATAAAAACAATTCGTGACAGTGCTAACATGGATGGGTGGAATGGGGAACACTTAATGTTATGGATGTGTGGAATGGGGAACACTATACCACTTTTGGGCATAAATCAAAGGACTCTACATCCTACTATGGAGATACCCATTCATCCTTGTTTACTGCTGCTCTATTCATAGTAGCCAGGAAATGGAAACAGTAAGTATTAAATGAGGTGAGGGATGAGAGGTCCGGGTAGGGTAAAACATACAGTAAGGACATTTTGAAAAAGTCACGTGGAAGCCTACTACTGTAGAAATTTCCTAAAATAGACACATACAAAAAGATCTTAAATGTGGTTACCTGACAAGACAGCAATGCCCCTACTAGTGACAACAGGCTAATTAACAAAAAGTCGAGTCCCAGGAATGAGTCACCTTTTGAGTAGTTGTTGGCAAGTAAGACCCAAGTAGGTCCCTTCCCTTATCCCCACAAAACATTACAGGTCATTGCCAATGTTCTTGGTTGCTCTCTAGAACTGGACAATAAGACTGTGTTTTTGAAGACATTACATACTTGAATCACAGAGCATAAAGAAATTAAGGTGATATTAATCTGGAAACTTCATTGCTACTGGAGAGCTTTCATAATAATAAAAAAGTGATATTCATGCTCCCAGAGCAGAAAAGTAATCATTAATCTGACCCAGCTATGAACCACACAAGCACCAATAACCATCAACCTGGTGAGATATGTTGCCTTTGTGCAATGGTGCAACAGTGGTTAAAATATAGTGGGAGTAACCAATCACATTTTGATTACATTTAGAGTCAGGTACAGAGTTGGTACCTGGTACCAATATTGGGGCCATGAACTGGACCTGGTATTAAATCAACTACTAATGACTTATTGTTGTAACCATAGAATAGTGCAATGTCAGAGAAGCTTATTTTTCACAGTATATTGTGAATAACACAGAAACCCACAGCTGGTCAAAGTGCTTCAAATAGGATTCTGTGGATTCTCAGCTCTAAAATGGACATCTATTTCACAGACTGCACCTTCCTCCAAGGCTCAGGGATATTTGCACAAGAGGGGCAAAAGGATGGTAAGAGCCAGAGGCAGTGGAAGGCTATATTCCAGACACAGCAGGGTAGTTGCACATGTAAACCTACAGTATTTGAGACAGAAGACAAGACCTGAACTATCTCAAGTCAAAAAAAAAAAATCCTAGCATGGAGAATGGAGTTGTTCACTTAATTCTACCAATAGCTATTGGTAACTGGTAGCTGTTGAGAGAGTCAATTTTCTTAAAAGGTGTTGTCCCTGGCAGGTTGACCATATTCCAATGGAAGCTTATACATCCAAGAGTGTATGAATGCTACCAAAGAAAGCATTTGACTTTTGTTTGCTTGATTGATCTTGACTTTTTATTTTAAAGGACACAGATTTCAGTGGGTGGGGAAGGTTGGGTGGGCCTGGGAGAACGTGAGAGAGGGATGGATGTGATCAAATCATGTTGTACAGAATTCTCAAATAAATAACAAAAAGGTAAAAACTAGCACAAAAGGGGAAATAACATAAGTGAAAAATTACATTTACTTAGCCAAAATATATTAAAAATGAAAAAAAAAACTATATAAGATTTTCTTCATGTCTGTTGATTTTTCAAGACATACAAACCCCAAAATTAGTTTTGTTAGAAACACCAACTGAATGTGATAATTAGCTCTTGTTTTAACAAAATTCTGTTTTCTATTGTGTCAGTAAATACCAAGAGCTGGGATTAATAGGTATGAGAATTCAACCACATGGACAGGGATTAAATAACTCTTTCTGAAATTGTGAAATTCAAAGAAGCACTATGAGAAAAATTAGTATGTGGCCCTAAATAATCCCATAAATCATGACTAATTTCAGACACTTTACTTTGGAAATATCATATATTTTATTTTTATTAGTTTCAAAGGATAAAATAATGACTCAATATTTAACTGCCCTCCTAAGACATATTTAATACTTGGTTAAAGTGTTTTAAAATTTTTAAATTATTTTTTCTATGCTGCTTTAATTAACAAGCATATTTTGTATGCCAAATATGTGCTGTGATTTCTGCTAAGCATAGATATTTGTAAAATGTTGTTTTTAGCAGAAAAACTTTGTAATTAGTGGGCAAATAAGATATGCTAATAAAAAAGCTGTGTTATGAAGTCATTACTCTTTATGAAGCATGTGATTTTTGCAACATGGTTTCTTAGAGAGTAAACATAATTAGGAACATTGGAAAATGCTATTTATAAAGAGTGTTAATACTAGTATAATTTCATGAGACAAAATTTTAAGAAATATTTTCTTGTTCACTAACTTAAAAGTCACACAGACATCAAAAATGAACATGTAAGAAATCACTATTTTGATACTGTGTTTATCTAACATTTTAAAATTTATGTCCCATACTATATATAGAGAGAAATACTAAATATTGTTTTATGACAGAAGATAACAAAATTTGAAAGAACCATCTTCAACAAAATAGCACATAAAAACAACATGAAACACAAATACATGGCTGGTCTCCCAAAAGTGAGTATCTGTCTTCAGTTTTAGAGTGGTAAAAGGACTATCAAAATTCTTTCAACAGGAAATTATTTATTTACCACCCATCTGATTCACAATCTAAAACACTGCTGGAGATGGAGTAAGTGGGAAACAGAAACACTAGAATGAGATTTTATCTATCTACATTAGAGTAATAGAATTGGAATATCAAAGTCGATTGGTCAATACTATTTGAATGCTTTTATTGTCTCATGTACCAGAAAGGCTGGAATTTACTGACTTTACCACCCTTCCTGGGATATCTATCTGCTGGTGTATTAGCTAATTGCTAACTATTATTTTCTTAAGGAAAGACTGTGTCCATCCAATACTGTCTTTAATAATAATAATAATAATAATAATAATAATAATAATAAACAATCTCCCTAAACAGTCAAAAAAGAAACTGACTGCTGAGAAAAAATTATTTTTTGATATTTTCTGTGTACTCAGTTACTATCTGTTCCAGGTTATCTACTTGGGGTTTTATTAAGTGCTGAATGAGATAGGAAATGTTGTTTTTTTCCATTTTTTTCATACAAAATAAACAAATAAAATGAGATGAAGTAATTTAGCTAGGGTTATATAGCAGAGCAAAACTTGGGATCTTAGACAGCATGGGTCTAAATTACTTGCTTAAATATTTCTTTTAGTGGCTGAGAAGCAAGTCAAGATGTTAAAAATGTTAAGCAAAGATTAGGAAAGAAAGCCCTTTTTAAAACAGTGCATACAGGTAACAGGAGAAAGAAGGGATGCTGTCGAACATCCATCTGATGTCACAGACAACAGACTTATGAAAGTCACCTAAGAATACAATGTGTTAATTTACTGAAGTTGATATGTGAAAGAAATTTAGAATATAGAGATGAGGTATTTGTAAAAGCACCAAAGCAAAATGGATTGATATCTATCAACAAAATACAATACTACCTAAGTAAAGAAGCAAACATGCGACCCTAGATCCCCTCCCTGGGCA
>CABHPP010147382.1:0-23459 GCA_902168425.1 Peromyscus attwateri
TTGCTGTTCTTAATGTAGATGAATTTGAGAGGTTTCCAAAGCCATGAAAAGATGGTGGGTGAATTTAGTGGCCTTTCAGTAGTTTTTCCCCATTCATTTTCAGACTCTTTGGAAGTGTAGCGGACTTCACAGTTCTGAATGTCAGCTGCTGAGGATGCCAGTAGACGATGAGGCAGCTGAAGCGGACTCGGAAGCGGTCTCCTCCTTCCGGAGAAGCAAGAGTGTTTCCAGATGACAGAGCTTGACAATTTTTGTACGATATGGAGGATTTTGATTTAGGGGAAACTTTACAAAAAACTTCACCTTCTCTAGACTCTAATAGCAAAAGCATCCCCCATTCTCTTGGACTGAGCTTGCGTGCTAATAGGTAAGAATTGTTAGATACTGTTTTCTTTCTTTCCTTTATTTTATTTTACTCCGAGACAGGGCTTCTCTGTGTTAACAGTCCTGGCTGTCCTGGAACTCGCTCTGTAGACCAGGTTGACCTTGAACTCAGAGATCTGTCATTAAACTTTTTTTATTTCGTAACATATAAGCATATCTTTAAAATATGGTAGCTTAAATACATACATGTATTTATTTTATTTTTTGAGATAAGGTCTCTTATAACCCAGGCAAGCCTGACTCATAATGAAGCCAGAGATAATCTTGGAACTTTTGATTCTCTGCCTACTGATAGTTGCCTAATTATTTCTCCTTTTTTTAACTTTTTTAAAGAGACAGTCTCATTGTGTAGCGCAGGTTGGCCTCAAACTCAAGGCAGTCAGTCCTTCTGCCTTAGCCTTCCTAGTACTGGAATTCCAAATGTGAGCTCCCATACCTGACTTATTTCTACATTCTAAATGAATAGTATAGATAATATTTTATATTGCAGAAGCATCTCACCAGTCTGTGAAGTAACAATTAAAAATGACTATCAGAGGCTGGACAGTGGTGGTGCATGCCTTTAATCCCGGTCCTTGGGAGGCAGAGTCAGGCGGATCTCTGTGAGTTCCAGAACAGCCTGGTCCATGGAGTGAGTTCTAGGACAGCCAAGGCTACCAAAGAAACCCTGTCCTGGGGGCATGGGGAAGTATTAGTAACTACACAAAAACACAGACTATACGTTGACAAAATAGCCAATAAAATGCTTTATGTATTTAGTTACTGATTCATTGATTTAGGGTCTCTATGTCCCTGGCTGCTCTGAAGATCATTTATGTAGACCAGGCAGGCCTGTAACCTGTAGCAGTCTCCTGACTCTACCTCCCAAACTGGGGATTATTGCTTTGTGACCCTCCCTCCCCCACACACATACACATACACATAGTATTTCAGTGCATTTTCTTCCTTCCTTTCCTTCCCCTTCCTTCTTTCCTTCTTTTTTATTTATTTATTTATTTATTTATTTATTTATTTATTTATTTATTTATATACAGGGCCTCTCTACATAGCCTTACCTGTCCTGGATCTCACTCTGTAGACCAGGCTGGCCTCTAACTCACAGAGACCCACCTACCTCTGCCTCTATAGTACTAGGATTAAAGGTGTGTGCCACCACACTTGGCAGAGGGTCAAATAGCTTTATATATGAAGATTTTTGACAATTTGTATATTATAAATAAACTACTTTAAAAATTGTTAAATCTCTGCCTTCCTTGTGAGGAATGTGAAGTGGCTTTGAGATTGTGTAACATCACGGGGCATAAGCTAGTGTGAGAGACAAATGTCAAAGCCTGAGAAGTGACCCAGGAGGATGTGTGCTGCCATGCTCGACCTTGTAAGCGAACACTGGCCCACATTTTATTTGCTGTCTCATTGGGTGGCCCTTTGGAAATCCACTCGCGGAAGAAATTCCCGCTAGTGCGTGAATTGCCTGTCAAACCTGCATGTGCTTTTCTCCTGAAATTATGTCGTTGAACTTGTATCCTCGTTGTCTGTGACTGACACTTGAATCCACCGTGTTGAGACTGGATTACTGCAACTCTGTGAAGTTCTTATGGACAACGTATTTTTTTTAAAGAGTTTTTTATATTCTTGCTCTTGAAATTTTATGATTTTTTTTTCTGGTCCTAACTTGATTATTTTAGTATTTTCATTTTGGTTAGTGTGTGTGTGTGTGTGTGTGTGTGTGTGTGTGTGTGTGTGTGTGAAACAAAGCAGGTCTACTCAATAAGTAAATAAAATTGAACGCTTGTCTGGCATGCAGGAAGCCCTGGGTTCCGTTCCTAGCCCAACATAAATCAGGAATCACGGCTCATGCCTGTAATTCCTGCACTTGGGAGGAAAGTAAGGAAGAACAGCAGTTCAAGGTCGCCCTCTCCTCCACAGTGATCTGAGGCCAGCCTAACATACATGTGGCTGAAAACAATAACAATAGCAAATTGGGGAAGAGAGCCCTGAGGTTAAGAGCATAGGCTGCTCTTCCAGAGGACCTGGGTCCAATTCCAGCACCCACGTGGCAGCTGTTCCAGGGCATCCAACACCCTCATACAGGCATCCATGCAGGCAAAACACCAATGCACATAAGATAAAAATAATTAAGTCATTAAAAAAAGGAAACTTCGTTTAAAAAAAAAGTAAATAAAAATGCCCCTTCAGCTACTAGACAGATCTAATGTCCTGAATTGTGCTTGGGGTGTTTATAAACAAATCAGAAGTCATCCCACGTTTGGAAGTCTTCTGGAAAGTGTTGGTGTCCCATTACATACCACACAGGCTCAATAAATCCTGTCCATTGACTGCTAATTGGCTTGGTAGAACTTTCATTCAAAGACAGTCCGGTGATGAGCACCAGCTTATCACATGAAATCTGAGGGTCTGGTTACTAGAGTTGACTGTTCTGGGCAGCGGAGAGAGACTCCTTAGTGCACAATGGAGGGCTGTTGTGAAAGTGGGCCAGATGACCCTCCAGAATAATTCAGAGAAGCTGGGGCATCTCCTGGAGTTTCTGCTGGGGCTTTGGGGCGTTCCCTCAGCGCTGGAGAAGGTCTCTCTGTGGCGCTCATAAAGAAGTGAGTGTGGCCTGTGGGCCTGTGCTCCCTTCTCTTTGTGGCCAGATTTTCAAAGGAGGTGCCTGAGGAGGATTAGATGTCAGTGGTCGTGTACAGCTCTGCTAGATCTTGAACTGCTGAATTATTCAACACTTCGGTTGAATGAAGAAAACCATCTGAATTATTTATGTTTCAACAGAAGTAGTCCCCACCTTAGTACAAATGGGGTATCCTCTTTCTCAGGGAAGACCGGGCCACCTGTCAGTCAAGGCACAGTCGAAGTCCTCACCGCTTTAACACAAGAGCTGCAGAACAGTGGCCGGGCTGACTCAGAACTTTGGAAGAACTGTGAGGTATCTCGTTTTGTTTTATTTGGGGAGAGGGGGTCTTGAGAGGAATTCCATTTAAATATTAAATAAATGGGGCTCTACTGGATGGTTAGAAATTTATGTCCAGAAAATATGTAATTTAGGGCTGAAGTCAAATGACGAAGCATGTTAACTGGAACTGATACCAAAGGAACAAGAGAAAGGAGACACGGGACTCCATGGCCACTTTAGACGCAGATTTGGATGTTCCCTGTGAACTGAAGTCTTTGTTCCGAGCACCCTCAGACTGTTACAGTTGTTACTAGTTCCAATCTTCTAAGTGACTCCTCGGGTTGTCCTCCTTTTGAAAAACCTGAATCTCCTTTGTTGGAGTATTTTGAATGCTCTGATTGTAAATTAAGGCCTCTATCTAGTGCCTAACACATTCTTCTGATGTGTTGGGCTGTCTGCTTTTCACGGCAGTGATGTCTTTGGTTATACTGTGATGGAATTTAATTCTTCGGGACATCTCACAGTTGAAGCTTGGCGTGGAAGTTGGTGGTGATGTGTTCTCCAACCCTGAAAACAAGCAGGGGCAGAAAGGGAAAATCACAGAAACAAACTTCAAGACTGACACAGGAGAGGATACTTAGAAATTTTGTTTCAGAGAATAATGTTCAAGATGGCCCTTTCTCAATTGTTGGTTTGTTTTATGTAGCTCTGGCTGGCCTGGAGCTCACTGTGTAGACCAGGCTGGCCTCAGTCTCACAGGGCTCTCAGAGATTTGCCTGACCCTGCCTCCCGAGTGCTGGGACTAAAGGTGTGCGCTGCCCTGCCAGGCGTCTTTACTTTTTAGACTACATAAGAGGTTGTGATGCTTTATAGAAATGCAAACACAATTATCAAACTCTGAGCAGTGGATTTTGTTTAACATTAATTGTACTTTTAGAACCACAACTTGTGTTTTTACAATATAAAGTGGAAAGAAAGATTTCCTGGTTTAAGAATTCAGTAGCAGCAGCCCCCAAATGTAATCACTTTAAGGAATTTGCATTTAAAATGGACTGTTATAACATACTAAAGAATGAGCTTTTCAGATTTTTGGGAGGTGGTGGTAGTTTGAAGCAGGGTCTCACTCTAGCCTGGGATGCTGGAACTCATTCTCCCACCCAGCCTGGCCTCCCAGCTACTGGGATGTGGGGCTGGAGCCACCGTAGTTGGCCCTTTTTCAGTTTTCTCACATGGTTTTTATGTTTTTCCACCTAACAATCACTGTGAGCTAATGGGGAAGACCCATAAGATGTGCTTGTGGTCTGATGCCTCTAAGACACAGGAAGGCCTGGTCTGGGGATGTAGCTCAGTGGCATGGTGCATGTTTAGCATGTGTGAGACCCTGGGTTCTGTCTGATCCAGCATCTGGGAAAACAAGTTTGATGAACTGTTTCTCCAGTGTGTCTGTTCATTAGCCTGTGACCAGTAACATGTAAATAGGACCAAGAGCAGCTACCACAGCACAGTTTATTTCTGACCACTTGTGTTTGATTAGACATTGTCACTTTAGTACTTTGAATCACCACCTGAAGCCAGAGACAGACTGTGTTTGTGAGTTCAGTGTATTGATTAAGAAAATGGTTGGGCCTGGATTTCCTTGTGGATGATCTCCTGTAGGCTGTGTTGATTCCAGGCTCATAGCCTGGCCCGGGGCTCTCGTTTGCAGGCTCAGTCTCCCTCGGTGCAGAGTCAACAGAAGTCTGAGGAGAGAGGAGACTGGGCTAGAGGGTTTTTTTTGTTTGTTTGTTTGTTTTGTTTTTTTAATGATTTATTTAACTTTATTTTATGTGCATGAAGGAATCAGATCCCCTGGAACTAGAGTTACAGACAGCTGTGAGCTGCCATGTGGGTGCTGGGAATGGAACCCAGGTCCTCTGGAAGAGCAGCCAGTGCTCTTAACCACTGAGCCATCTCTCCAGCCCTGGAGTTTTATAAGCCTGTTTCTGCTTATGTGTCTCCACTGATGTAACGTTTTCTTTTACTGTGTTTTGTGAACGCCCACCTGACTCTACGAGGTTGGCTGCTCAGTGAAGAGCCACTTACTGCTTTTTCAGAAAGGGCAATGAACTTTCTGGTCACTTCCGCAGGATTTCCGGGTTTTATTTAACATGCTTTCATAGTGTGTGGAAACAACAGAAACCGCCAGTATTTTAGAGTAGTGTTTCAGGAACAGAAAGGTCAGGTAGCATGCCAGCCTTAGTCTGATGGCTTCCCCCCGAGTTTCTGGTTTTCACCTCCCTTCTGGAATAAGTTGGTTTGATTCCTGGCACTCAAAAGGGACTGATCTACTTTGCTAAACACAAAACCTTCCTTATCCTGAGTGGGCAGAGTGACAGTAACCATAGTTTGCTTCAGCATTTTAGCACTTTGGATTATGTATACAATAATAACAGTTATAGGATGAAACTAAGTGTTTACAGTTTATTGTCTCTTTGCCAGGTGGTATACCAGACACTTTGTAGCGCTCACTCTTATTAGATCTGGATGCCTCTTTTTATAACAGTTTTTTGTTTTTAAAGTAAAAGCAGTTCATATTATTCTGAAGTGAAATTTACAGGTAAAATAACCTATTTGTACTAGCTTTTAAAAATTAGTATAGGTGGTGCTGCATGCCTTTAGTCCCAGCACTCGGAAGGTAGAGGTAGGTGGATCTCTGAGTTCAAAGCCAGCATGGTTTACACAGAACCCTGTTTAAAAACAAAATAGTATAGGTAGCCGAGTGCTTGCTTATTATTCACCTAGGCCTGAGGTCAGTCTGCAGCCATGCATGCCTGCTGATGTGCATGAACTCATATGCACACATGCGCATGATCTTGCGGGCATGCATACACACACACACACACACACACACACACACACTCTCTGTCTCTCTCTGTCTCTCTATGTCTCTCTCTCTCTCTCTCTCTCTCTCTCTCTCTCTCTCCCTCCCTCTCTCCCCCTACCTAACTCTGATCTAAAGGAAATGGAAGTTGTTTATAGCAAAGAATGTTATTACCATATGTAAGTGAGTGCCACATCCATGTTCATAGCTTGTCTGTAAAGTTCTCTGGTGTCTCTGCAGTTTATCGACTCACTGTGAGGGTAGCAGCTAAAGAGGGAATCTACTATTGATACCCTGGTGACTGAGATTAGAGTGACCTCCTCTTCTGAGCTAGTACCAGGCTCATTTCTGAAACAGACTTGTTTGTTTGGGGCAATATGCACACAACTGCACAAAAATGTTTTTTTCTAATATAAAACAGACACAAGGCAAGAAATAGAGAAATGCTTGGGATGGTGGGAGGAGGAGATAGTCTGGGGATGTAGGTTGGAAGGACAGCAGTGTGTGTGAAGAGCTGGGGAGGGAGCTCCCAACGCTGGGAGGTGGAAGGCATTTCTGTACGCCCAAAGATCAGGGAGAGGCTGGTGTGAAGTTGGGAGGAGTGTGGCAGCAGACAGTACCAGGAGTCAGCAGTGACGGGGTGGAAAGGCTGCACGTGTATAACAGCAGGGCTGGCCCCTCACTGACACTGTGTCACTGACACTGTGTCCCGTCTGCTGCTGAGCAGGTAGGGCCCCGCCTTAAGGTGGGACTTACCCTTTGGAGAATGTGTGCCTCTGCCTTGCTTTCTGTCTCTTCAGGAAGTGCTTACTGCTCTTGGTAGTCAGGAGGGACCATGACCTTAATGTGGGCTCCAAAGGGAAGTTGAGGCCAATTCCACGGGACTCCAGGGAATCGGCTTTCATTCCTTGCATTATGATCTGCAGTGTTTGGAACACTCAGTGAAAGTAAAAGTATTCTATTTGATTTCTGTTTTAGGATGTGAGATTCTTCTGGGTACATTTCAGCACTTCAGGAAATGGTTAGCTTTTACGAGGGAAGAATGAGGAACTGAAGACAAATCTAGGGGCTGGGAAGATGGCTGAGGTAGCAAAGTGCTTGCCGCAGAAGCGTGCGGACCTGACTTGGATCCCTAGCTCCCACAGAAAAAGCTGGGTAGGGTAGTGGCTCTTGTAGTCCTAATGCTCTAGCGGTAGAGCTGGGACTCCTGGGCCAGCTCTGCATAATTGGCAGGGCTCAGATCCCAGGGAGAGACCCTGCCTCAAAAAACAAGGTGGATAGCTCCTGAGGAGCGACAGCTGAGGCTCCTTTCTATCTGGTTTCCATACATGTACACGGACGCTTGAGTGCATACACACATGTGCACACGCGCAGTCAGAGTGCTGCTATTAGGAAGTCTTTTGTCTCCATGTATAGTCTAAGTCAGGCTCCTCCTGCCTCAGCTTGCTGAGTGCTGGTACAATAGGTGTATACTATTGTACCTGGTACAGTCTACTAATCAGAAATAATGGGGCAATGAGATGGCTCAGTAGGTAAGGATGCTTGCCTCCAGGCCTGATGACCTGGGTTCACCCCCTGGGTACCACATGGGAGAAGGAAAGAACTGCCTTCCGTGAAAAATTCTTAAAAGAATATAGAGCAGAGCTGGAGAGATGGCTTAGTAGCTAAGAGCACAGGCTGCTTTCCAGAGGACCAGTGTTCCATTCAGTGCACCCACATGGCTGCTCATTACCTGTAACTCCAGTTCCAGGGGATCTGATGCCCTCTTCTGGCCTCCTTCTTACCAGGCAACAACAGAAGACAATTTAAGATTCCATTTGAGGGTCTGGAGAGATGGCTCAGCAGCTAAGAACATTGACTGCTCTTCCAGAGGATCAGAGTTCAATTCCCAGCACCCACATGATAGCTCATAACTGTCTGTAATTCCAGTTCCAGGGAATTCAGCACCCTCACACAGACATACATGTAGGCAAAGCACCAATGCACATAAACTGAAAATAAATATTAAAAAAAGATCCCATTTGAAAAATAAGGCACAGATTTATTTTAATAAACAAGGCACAGATTATTAAAAATAAGACTTGCAGGTTTACCCAGACTGCAAGTTACATTAAAAAAGGTACTTAATCTCTGACTTTGTAGTGTTGCACTACGTATATATTTTGAACTATTTAAACTGGCCTATAAATTTTACATTAAAATAATAATTTAAAAAACAAGTGTTTTTTTTCAGGCTTGGTGCCTGTAATCCCATAATTTAGGAAGCTAAGGCAGGAGGATTGCTGTGAGTTTTGAGCCCAGATGGGCTGTGTAGTGGGTTTCAGGCTAGTATGGGCTACAGGGTGAAACCCTGTCTGGAAAAAACTCAGACAAAGGAAGGGGGCTCTTTCTCACTAGAGCATTTTTCTTGTGACGTCTTAGGTTAAAATTGTGTTCAGTGAAGATTCTTTATCGTTTCTTAGACCAGGTGGTTGCAGCTGTTCAGTGTGGTTGAGCGACAGTGCCAGGAGCAGATTGTCGCCCAGCAGGAGCAGTTCCACAGGCAGATCCAGGTGAGTTGTCTTGAACAGTGATGCTTTTTATTTGTGAGATTTTCAGACAAAACAGTTCATGCGTTAATTTTGTTTATGAAGGTAAGACATCACATTTAGAGTGATAGCATGGACTTTCCTTACATTAAAAAATGTTGAATGTACTTCTTTACCCTCTTTGTTCTCAGCGCATCCAGGAGGAGATAAGGAAGTTAGTGAAACTGCAGACCAGCAATGCTTCCTGGCCTTCCTGTAGCAGCAGTTCTGTGAGCAAGCAGCTGTCCTCAGAAAGCCAAATGGGCTGCTTTTCTGAAAACAGCGAAAGAAATGTGTCTGTTCTCAGTTACCCAGAGTCTAAGGAACCCGAGACAC
Source organism: Peromyscus attwateri (assembly GCA_902168425.1). Lineage (NCBI taxonomy): Eukaryota > Metazoa > Chordata > Mammalia > Rodentia > Cricetidae > Peromyscus > Peromyscus attwateri. The sequence goes on from CABHPP010147382.1 coordinate 9,056, forward strand.
AGCCAGAATCTTCCTCATCCCACCCAGACTGCAATGTGGACAGCAGCTCAGTGAGCAGTGGCTACGGCACCTTCTGCATCCTGGAGATGAACGCCCACAAGGCTAAGGAGCCCACGGAGCCCATGGAGCCCAAGGCGGCTTCCCAGGGGCAGCCCACAGCTCCTGCGGCGCAGGCACATGCCCCTGAAGGTGGCACAGCAGCCATAAACTTTTTTGCACAGACCCCTGAAGAGCTTTGTGCATCTCTAAAAGAAGATGTTTCCACTTTTCCTGGTGAATTTGTACATAATTTTCTTGGTGAAAACAAGATTTCAGAAGTATACAGTGGAAAAGCAAATAGGTATGTAGAATTCCTCTGAAATTTGAAGGGGCTTTTACTTGTTTATTAATGACATTTAGAATATAGTAAATAATGTTCTTTTTATTTGGTCCCCAGTAGAATGAGATATATTTGGACAGAAACCAGTTTTACCATTAAAACATGGCTCTTACATTGGAGTTGCTTGCGGAGAACTGAAATAAGCCCAGTGTATAATGACTCACTCCCAACTCTTCCCGTGTGCAATGCTTTGAGATTGTTAAATGTGGGGCTGGAGAGAGGGCTCAGCAGTCTAGAGCTCTGGCTGCTCTTGTACAGAACAGAACCTAGTTCTGTTCCCAGCACACAAATGGTGGCTAACAATTGTAATTGCAGGCCAGTTGATCCAACACCCTCTCCTAGCCCCTCGGGCCCTGGACACACGTGCACACATATAGCATGCAGGCAGAACACCCAGATACAAAATCAACCTTTCAAGAAGACTCTTAAACTTAGGCTGGGTATGGTGGTGCTTGCCTTTAATCCCAGTACTTGGGAGGCAGAGGCAGGAGGATCTCTGAATTAGAGGCCAGCCTGGTCTACAGAGTGAGTTCCAGAACATCCAGGACCATCTTGAAAAGAAAAGAAAAAATAAACCCCGAAATACTCCAAAGTCAAAAAACAACAGATCTTATGAAATTTTGTGGTTTACCCTAGGTTTTCAGTTTTACACATCTGAAATGTGTTTTAGAAGCTGGGCGTGGTGGTGTATGCCTTTAATCCCAGCAGAAGCAGGTGGTTCTCTCTGAGTTCAAGGCCAGCCTGGTTTATATCGCAAGTTCCAGCAACCAGGGCTATATAATAGACCCTTCTCAAAAAAGAAAGAAAGGGGGAAAAAAGGAAAGAAAGAAAAAGTTAGGGAATCAGGGCCAGTGGGATGGCTCTAGATAAAGGTGCTCGCCATGCAAGTTTGATGACCTGAGTTCTGTCCCCAGAACCCATGATGGAAAGAAATAATTGATTCCACAAAGTTGTCCTCTGGCCTTTATGTTACACTGTGGCGCACATACATCACGTATATGCACAGAAAAATAAATAAATACATGAATGAATGAATGAATGAATGAATGAAAATTTAAGAAAGACATCTGTAGCTGGAGAGGTGGTTCAGCGTTTAAGAGTGCTTGCTGCTGTTCTAGAGGATCTGAGTCCAGTTCCCAGCACCCACACAGTGGCTCACAGTGACCTGTAACTCCAAGTGTAGGGTACTCCATGTATAGTATATGCTGTCCTCTTGTAGCCTCTGCAGACAGCAGACACACATGTAGTACACATACGTAAGTGTAGGCAGAACATTCATACACATAACAATAAATCTTTTTATTTTTTAATTTTATGTGCATTGGTGTTTTGCCTGCAGGTATGTCTCTGTGAAGGTGTCAGATCCCCTGGAGCTGGCGTTATAGACAGTGTGAGCTGCCATGTGGGTCCTCTTAAACTATGAGCTCTCCAGCCCCAGTGAAAATAAATCTAAAACAAGAAAGAGATTTAGGAGAATCAGTAAAACATCACTTTTTTTTTTTTGTTTCTTGTTCTTTTGAGGCAGGGTCTCTCTATATAGCCCTGACTGTCCAAGAACATGCTGTATAGACTAGTCTGGTTTCAAACTTCCAGGGGTCTGCTGCCTTTGCCTCCCGAGTGCACCTGCCCAGCTCTACCAGTAGAAAAGCAAACACTACCCACTGAAGCACTCAGAGCTGTGCTGACAAATGGCTTTTAAAGAAAGTGATCTCATTTTTCTCTCTTTAAGTAGTAAGTCTATAACGTCATGGGCACAAAAGCTGAAGCAGAACCAGCCAAAGCAAGCACACACAGAAGATGGCTACTCAAGACCCAAGCCGGGGAGCGAGTCCACCCGGAAGCCTCCAGTTGAAACAGTAGGTGATAAGCGGCTCTTCTGGCATGCCTGGCTCCTGATGGGCACACTGGGGTCGCTGTGTTTTTACTCCTTTGTTCATTTACAAATCTTTTTTGAAACATTATTTCTCTGTGGAGCCTTGACTGTTCTGGAACTCACTCTGTAGACCAGGCTGGCCTGGAACTCAGAAATCCACCTGCCTCTGCCTCCCAAGTGCTAGGATTAAAGGTGTACGCCATTACTACCTGGCTTTTGTTGTTGTTTAAGACTTATCCAGTTTCATGTGTGTATTTGCTTGCATGCACGTATATGCACCACGTGCATGCAATTCCTCTAGAGGCCAGAAGAGGGCATGGGATCCCTTGCCGTTACTGGTGGTTATGAGCCACCACGTGGGTGCTGGGAACCAAACCCCAGTTCTCTGCAAGAGCAGCCAGTGCTCCTAACCACTGAGTATCTGTTCATTCTTGAATTTCACAAACCTTTTTTTTGTCTCAGGATTGACTGTGATTTACTATAAATCCAGCTTCTTTAGTAGGCTGGAAATTAGAGCTAATGAAGGCCAAAATTCTACACAAATGAAGACTGAGAGAGTTAAAAGTGGTGGTTGCCTTCCAGGGGACCTGAGTTTGATTCCCAGCACCTAATGACAACTTACGATAGTGTGTACTCCAGCTCCAGAGGCTCTGATGCCTTTTCTGGCCTCCACGAGCGCTGCACCCACATACACAGACATAACATGCAGGCAAAGCTTCGATACATACAGCATTTAAAAGGGGGTTTGTAAAGCTCCCTTTCTCTTTGTAGTAAGTGTTTGTGTTTAGCAAGAAAGGGATCCAGTAAAAAACACAATCCAGTTTGAAAACAAAACAAAAAAAACCCAACCCAGTTTGCTGGGTGGTGGTAGCTCACCCCTTTAATCCCAGCACTTGGGAGGCAGAGGGAGGTGGATCTCTGAGTTCAAGGCCAGCCTGGTCTACATAGTGAGTTCCAAGACAGCCAAAGCTATACAAAACAAAAACAAAAATCCAAAAACCCCAGTTCACTAAAAAAACAAATTTTGACTGGGGTTGTAGCTCAGTAGTAGAATACTTGTCCACTTTCAAATAGTATATATTACTAGTATGTTGCAACAGTAGTTCTGTATGTGCCGAGCACTTTGAAATACCTTTTTTTTTTTTTTTTTGGGGGTTTTTGGAGATAGTGTTCTCTGTTTAGCTTTGGTAGTCAAACTATTTGGAAATTGGGTAGAAAACTGCTATTTCTTTGTAGTTGTTTGGCATAAAGTGAGAACATTCTCCTACATAATAGTTTCTTCTGTTTTATAAAACTTAACACTGAAACATCACCTCACTCTCCACCCCCCAGAGATAGGGTCTCCCTACATAGATCAGGCTGGCCTCCAGCTTGTGATCCCCCTGCCTCTGCCTTCTGACTTAGAGGGTTACACGGTGCATCGCCCTGCCCCATGCTAACCTCCTTCTCAGTGTGTACATGCTGAGTGCCTGTGTGCTGCCACACCTCCAGCCCCAAGACTTTCCTACTTCCGGTTTGTGATTTTACTCCTGTGGAGTCAGCGGGTTCTTGTAGAGATCTGTGGTTGTGACTCGATCTGTATTTAATGTCGCCTTGTGGTTCCCAGACTTCGCTGTATGTTGGAGTCACCTGAGCTTTAAAAGTGCACTCCTGGCTGCTTGTGCTAGGTGTTCTGAGTGCTTCAGGGGTGGGTCTGCCTGTTGAGGAGTTTTATATTCACGGCCATCGATGCGGTGTGTGAGGGCCTCGAAAAGGTCCCTGGCTGATTTGGGTGTGAGGTTTGTCTGGACCAGTGGGTTTGCTGGCTTGTCCTCATCAGGTCAGAGAATTAGACCTGCAGCCACCCCTGGCCTTGCTGACAGTGTCCAGCAGGGCAGTCAAAGGAGGGGTGAGCCAAAGGAGGGGTGGTTTCCTCTGCTATCCTCTAGGCAAGGTTAATCATTCCTTATGGAGGAATGTTTGGCATTAATTCATTTGGGGAACCAGGTTTCTTTGATGTTGCTGCAGTAGTTTTGAGGCAGTAGTGGCTGGTGACGTGGGGATGGCTGCCCGATGCATTTCTCTGTTGGAGAATAATTCTGGATTCCCGGAAGTTGGAAACTCCTTGCTTGTGCCCTTCTCTGTGCCCCGTGTTTTCAGTTTCTTTTCACAACGGGGACTGCTTATCAGAATTCTCCTCTGATGGGCTTGTCCGCTTGCACAGTGCTGGTTTATTCCGGGAAATAGCTACTTTGAACTCCATCTTGACTTTGTGTATTGTGTGGCACAAGCATTTTCCAGGGCTAAGTTGCTCTTTGTTTCTTTGTTTCCATTTCATGAGCTGAAGGACTTGGGTTTCTCCATGGGCCCTTAGACCGCGCTCCAGGAGGTCCTTGAGCGGAGCTCAGGCCCGCATCTCCGGCTAAGAGGGCTTGTGTTTAGAAGGCCTTTGTTACTTTATTTCAAGTGGCCCTCTCTTCAGTGGTTAGCCTTTTAGGGGTGGTGTAGGCGAGGTGGGATGGGGGATTCATTTGTCCAGAAGCTTGCATCCAGCAGTTGTGTGTAGCAATATTCTAGTGCATGGTATGTAACCCCTGGCCTGAGGACTGAACCTCAGAAGCCTGTGAGGTCTAAATATTTTACTTGGGAGTTTGATTGGTCCTCGGTAGTCACTTTCCCAGACTGGAACAGTCAAGCGCTCTAAGAATCAAATGGTGTCTTGATAGAAAGAGGGGGGAAGTGGTACCCTGGGCAGCAGACTTGTGATTAGCTTGTTTCTTCTAAGAAAGTGCTGCTCAGGTCCTCTGACTTGTGGAGGATGGAAGAGGAGGAGCACCTAGTTAGACCTCAGTGAAAGTGTTGCTGGGCGTGGCAGCACTCAGGAGGCTGAGGCAGGTGGATCTCTGAATTTGCTAGTTCTAGGACTGCCAGGGATACACAGAGAAACCTCCACACACTGGAAAAACCAAAAATAAATACATAAAAAAAGAAAGATAAAAGAAGGAAATGTCCCTGTTAAACATCTCTGCTTGAGACAGCTTTTCTTTTCTTTGTAGTGGTGAGCATGAAGCCTAGCAAAGGCCCTTTGTGTGCGGCACACATTTTACTGTGCTGTGCCATTCCCAGAAAATAGTTTTGTGTGTGACAGTGTTAGAGGTACTATGGGGGAAGAGGGGTGACTCAGTTTTTGTTTCTCTAAAAAGATTTCCTTCTTATTTGCACACGAGTGTGTGTGCGCGTGTGTGTACATACTTATGGAGGCCAGAAGACGGCACTGGATCCCCTGAAACTGGAGGTGTTAAATTAAAGGTGGTTGTGAGCCATCTGATGTGAGTGAGGGCTGTGAACTGAGTCAGGGTCCTTTGCAAGAGAAGTACTTGCTCTTAACCCTTAACTGCTGGGTCCCCTCTTGAACGCCTTGTTTTGTTTTTAATCGGAATGGGTAATAAGCCTTTGCTGTGACTAGCAGCCTCTCATTTGTGTAGGAGAAGTAACAGCTGAGAGCCTGGCAGTATATACTGTAATCCTAGCACTTAGGGAAGAGAGGGCAGGATGACCATGAATCCGAAGCTAGCCTGGACTGCATAGTGAACTCTAGACCAGCCTGGGCTACGTAACAAGACCCCGTCTCAAAGAAACAGAAGGAAGGGCTTAATTGTGGCTTAGTAGTAGAGCATTTTGCCTAGTGTACCCAGGGCCCTGGGTTTAATGTTGTTTACAAGCAACTCAAAAGTCATTTATTATTTGAGTTTCATATTGATTTGTGGTTTTGAGTCATTTGATTTATTGGAGTTGTGATGATATAAACAGACTGGTAGGTTTATTTCTTTTTTCTTTTTTCCCCTGAGGCAGGGTTTATTTTTTTTTTGTAGCCCTGGATGTTCTGGAACTCGCTCTGTAGACCAGGCTGGCCTCGAACTCAGATCTGTCTGCCTCTGCCTCCCAAGTGCAGGGATTAAAGGAATGCATCACCATGTCCAGCTAATTTTTCACTCAGTGACTAATTCTAGGTTTCTCAAATTACTGTCAGACATGGATAGCAGACTGTAAGTACAGTTTAGTCTGAACTCCTAGAGTACGTCTGCCCTGGGCTTTCTGGTTCCTTATAACAACCCTCTAGCTCCACAGTGACAGGGGGAGAAGCCCGCAGCGTTCATCCTCCACTGTGTTCTTGTTGCCGGGGAGGGCCGACACTGCTCTTGGTGCAGTGCTGAGGCCGCTGCTGCGTCTGGGTGGCCTCCTGGCGTACTCCTGGGTCAGCCGCGTGTGCCACATGCATGTAGCTGCCCACCAATTGTCCTCTCTCCTCTCTTGCAGTCCAACCTTGCTGCCGCCGCCGCCACACATCCTCGTGCCTTTTACCTCAGTAAACCAACTGAAAGCCCAGGTTCTTGCATGTCTGATTCAGGAACAGGTATGGAACTTAAATTATTCTTAAAATTGTTTTGAGACAAGTCTCACCATATAGTCCTGGCTGTCCTGGAACTCAATATGTTCCCCAGTCTGGCCTCAAACTCAGAGATCCTCCTGCCTCTGCCTCCTATGTGCTGGGATTAAAGCACATGGCCTGGAACTTAAATTTAAAAGAAAAAAATTACAACTTTTGTTTTAATTTGTGTATATGAGTGTTTTGCTCACACATGTGACTATGCACCATGTCCATGCCTGGTGCCCTGGGAGGCTGGAAGAGGGTGTTGGGTTCTCTGAAGCTGGAATTACAGATGAGAGCCACCATGTGGTTGCTGGGAATTGAACCTGGGTCCTCTGGAAGAACAGCCAGTGCTCTTATCTACCTAGCTCTCTCTCCAGCCCCTGAACTTAAAAGAGTTTATTTTACCCCCGGCTTGCTTTCATTTATTTCCTACTGTGGTATGAGAAGCGTGTGCAGTGTGTGACTCCTCCCAAAGCCCCGTGGGTGCCTATCCTCCGTTTCCACAGCTTTCCCGTTTGCCTTAGCTTGTGTTACACATTCCACAAGAATGGGGTGCAGCCGCGTGTCTGTATGGTTCTAGCTAGCTGCAGACATCATCGCAGCCATTTTCTGTTGTTGCTCCACCAGGATCCAGCGAGTTCAGCTCCTCCACAAGCCATGGGCCGCTGTTCTGTCTTCCTGGCTTCATGTGCTGACTCCCTTTTAGCATTGTTCCCCGTGTCAGTCCACTTGTTAGTGTGAATTAGCTTTGCCTGAGCAGAAACTGGAATCCAGCCGCCTCTTCCTGTCTCCACTGCTCCCACAGCTGTGGAGCTCCCTGGCTGCCGCCTTCTGACCTGCCTCCCTGCTGGGGTTCTACCCTCGGCCTTCAGTCTGTTGGCAACATCCTAGCCCAAGTGCTCCTCTGTACATGGACTCCTCCACCCAGAACTCTGCCAGGCCTCCCATTCCTCACAGAAGCAGCCAGCATCCTTACGGAGCCCCACAAGGCTCAGCAGGATGGAGCTGATTGCCTCTCCTCCTTGTGCTGAAACTCTGCTCAGAGTCTTCACTTGAAGACTTTGTCTGGCTGCCTCCTTTATCAAATGGTCCCTACTGATGGGAGAAACTCTCCTAGGAGTTACTCTCTCAGTGAACCAGCCCTTACCATCCTTTGAAAATAGTTTCTGTTCCCAGAACCCCACCTTGTACGTGACCCTCTTTTCTTTTTGAAAAGGTCTCATGTAGCCCAGGTTGGCCCAGTTGCTAGTTCAAGTGATGACTCGAACTCCTGTTCCTCCTTCCTCTGCCTCTCCAAGTGCTGGGATTACAGCAGTGTGCCAGCATGCCTGATTTATGCTACTCTGTGGGGCACTCAAGGCTTCATGCATGCTAGGCAAGCACTCTCCCAGCTGATCTGCATCCTCAGCCCTACTTGTGTGTGTGTGTGTGTGTGTGTGTGTGTGTGTATTCGGATTCATGCATGTGGGGGTACACAAGCACGTTTACATGCATGCTTGTTGAGGCCAGAGGTTAGCCTAGGGTATTGTTTGTTAGGAGCTATCTACATTTTTTTGAGTCAGAGTCTCACTATGTAGCCCTGGCTGGCCTAGAATTCACTATGTAGACCAGGCTATCTTCAGAATTATGGTGACCCTCCTGCCTCTGCCTTCTAAGTGTTAGGATTACAGATGTATGCCACTGTACCCAGAATTAATGGAGAATTTGAACTCTGTACATTGATTATATGGCAGTCTGTATTTGTAAATAAAATTCTCTTTAAAATACATTTTTAGCTATTACTAATCTTGGTTGTTCATATTTTTGAAACACATTTTTACTACATTATTTATTTATTTGGGGCCGGGGACAAGGGCATACCGTGGTGTGTGTGGAGTTCTTTCCTTCCATCATGTGAATTCCTTGGAAGCAAGAATCTTGAAACCGCTGAGCCCTCTCTCTGGCCTGTGTTTGAATGTCTGTTTAGAACCCGTCCTCACTCCTTTCTGTTCTCGGTGTATGCACATTAGGGCTGACTTACTGGAAGCTGGAGGAGAAGGACTTGTATCATTCTTTGCCTGAAACTTTGGAGAAGATGTTTGTACCGTCCTCCCCAGAAAGGCCACTGAGCGAGGTAATGCAGAGCACCCCATATGTGCATGTGTGCTTGTGTTTTATGATTGAAGGTAACTTTGCCATCATAGAGTTTTACATTTTTGCATTCAACTTCTGAAATGCCGGGGAAAGCATAGGCTTGAGAGTCAGACACTCTTTCCAATATATATATCTCATCTCATTTCCTATATAATCTTAAAATGGTTACTTCAAAATGGACTTAAGATAGGTGTGGTAGTACATTTCCTTAATCTTAGCACTAAGTATACTGAGGCAGGTGGATCATTGTGAGTTGGAGGCAGTTTGGGCTGCACAGTGAGACCCTATCTCAAGAAAACAAAACGAAGATCCAGGCTGGGGAAAGAACTTGGTCAGTAAAGCTGGAGCCAGGCAGTCTCTGGGGCCGCACAGTCAGTCAGGCTGTACTACTGGGGAAGTTCCAGGCCAGTGAGAGAGTCTGTCTCAAAAATAAAAGTGGATGGAGCACAGGTTGTCCTGGCCTTCACATAGATAGTTCACGCTTTAGTGTGAACACACAGACACACAGACACACAGATATTCAAAACCAGCAAGTAAAAATGCTGAGCTAATATTTTTGGAATTAAATTAAATGCTTCTTGCCTACTATTTCTTTTCTTTCTCGTGTGTGTGTGTGTGTGTGTGTGTGTGTGTGTTTATTAATTTCTTCCCTTTCCCTTTCTCCTAGACCTGATGGTTATTTGTGTCCTTTCAAAATTCCCACTGGATGCATTTGTAACATAATTATGAAGCATTTAACTTACAATATTTTCTTTAAGAAATATAAATATAGCCGGGCGGTGGTGGCGCACGCCTTTAATCCCAGCACTTGGGAGGCAGAGGCAGGCGGATCTTTGTGAGTTCGAGGCCAGCCTGGTCTACAGAGTGAGATCCAGGAAAGGCGCAAAACTACCCAGAGAAACCCTGTCTCGAAAAACCTAAAAAAAATAAAAATAAAAAAAAAAAATAAAAAAAATAAAAGAAATATACATATTTTGTATCTTTTACTTTTTTTTAGACAAGGTTTCAGGTAGTCCCACCTGACGTTCAACTCAGTGTAGCTGAATGTGACCCCGAACTCTTTGATCTTTTTGCCTCCCTCTCAGGTCTGAGATCCTCGGTGTATGCTGTCTTCCTCGGCCGTGCACGTATGTGCTCTGATCACGTGATGAGGAGAGAGCACACTGGGGGCGGAAAGGCTTATAAGCGATGGCATTTGGGGATGCAGCTCAGATGTGGGGCTCTTGCATGTGTAAAGCCCTTGCTTGGATTGATCCCCAGCACCACAAAACAAAGGACCCCCCCCCCCCAAAAAAAAAGCAAAAACAAAACCAAGGAAACACAAGAAAGAAGTAAACACACACACGCTTAAATAAATAAAAAAAGAAAAAAGCCACGTGTGAAAATAAGGTAGAGACAAATGGATCCCTGGAAACTCAGCGAGCAGCTAGTTTAGCCTGCGTGGCAGAACTGTAGCCCAGTGAGAGACCCTGTCTCAAACAAAAGGTGGAAGATGCCTAAGGAACGACACCAGAGGTTGCCTCTGATACACACACACACACACACACACACACACACACACACACACACATACACAATTATTGATTATTGATTTCTGGTAAATTATGTGTATTAGTGCATGCCTTAGTACTAACTAGCTGCTTGGGAGGCTACAGTGGGAAGATCACATAGGTCCAAGAATTCAAGACCAGCCTAAGCAACAGAGAGATCTTGTTCACACCCCCAACTCAAAAACCAGTGTTGCCTTTGTGGGGGCTTAGTAGGGTCTAAATTTAAACTATATGGTGGTTGGGAACATGGCTCAGCAGGTAAAGGTACCTGTCCCCAAGCCTGACAACCTGAATTCAATCTCTGGGTCCCCTGTGGTGGAAGGAGAGAACTAACTCTTCAAGATGCCCTGGCACATGCCTGTGAGTGGACACACATGTACACATAAGATAATGCATAAATAGAATACAGATTTTAAAGTTCTTTTAAATACCTGTGTGTGTGTGTGTGTGTGTGTGTGTGTGTGTGTGTGTGTGAGAGAGAGAGAGAGAGAGAGAGAGAGAGAGAGAGAGAGAGAGAGTTTTTTTTAAGGTGTTGATCTTGATGTCAGATTTTTTTCATTTTTGATAATACCATTTAAATGATTTTGTTTCATATCTTTAAGTGTAGTAGCAGTAATGAGGTGAAGTGACTGTCACTGTCCTATCCTGGAAAACAAAGTGACAACAGGCAGCTTCTTGAGGGGGACCTCACCCCTGCTTCCAACCCCAGTCATCCATGAGTGTCTCTTTAGCCTCATCTGTCCCTGAGAGCTAAAGCCCACTTTTCTGACAGCCAGCGAGTCAGCCTGAGTGCCACGGCCTCAACTTGATGCTTGTCAATCTTACTTCCAGGTCCTGAGTCTCGAGCCAACCATACACATGAAGCCAAAGGAGCAGACTGCGGAAGTTCGGCCCCATGGCTTTCTGAATGCTCTTGATGACAGAATATCCTTTTCCCCAGACTCTGTTCTGGAGCCAAGCCTGTCAAGTCACTCTGACATTGACTCGTTTTCACAAGCAAGTCATAACGTTTCTCAGGTATCTGGGTTCCCCAAATATCCTTCAACTGCGAAAGCGTCACCTGTGGACACTTGGAAAAACCATGCATTCCAAAGTGAAAGCAGGACCAGTTCCACGATCCCTTCACTCTACACCATCACTAGCAACGACATCTCAGTCAAAACTGTAGATGAAGACAACACTGTCACAGTGGCTTCCACCTCAGTCAGTCAGTCCCAGCTTCCAGGTACAGCCAACAGTGTCCCAGAATGCATTTCATTGGCTTCCCTGGAAGATCCTGTGATGTTGTCTAAGTATGTATTTCAGCGACTGGCTTATACTGTTAATAGACTTGTCATGTCTGATTGAATGATGAAAGTGATTTCTATTGGACCACAGTGAAATATAAAATGAAATATAACCAGTGTTTGTTTTCCACTATTGACAGCTGTGTTGAGGTGAAGGATAAGAAGTTGACAAAGGCTGGGTGGTGGCATATGCCTGCATTCTCAGTACTTTTGAAGTAGAGGCAGGTGGGGTCTCTGGGAGTTCAAGGCCAGCCTGGTCTACATAGTGCGTTCCAGGCCAGCCAGGGCTGCACAGTGAGCCCCTGTCTCAAAGTCAAAAACAAAGGTGTTGACAAAGGCATCCTGTAAACTGGAGCTGATCAGAATGCGTCTAAGTCTAGAGCATATGGGGCATCCGTTGTGTTTTCTGGGGTGGGTGGAGGAGCAGCTTGCACTCTGGCTATGAGAATGACTGTGGTGTGTGTGGTAGCTACTATTCTCATCACTGTGACCAAACCACCCGGCCGTAGCATCTAAAGGAAAGAAGGGTTATTCTGGCTCACAGTTTGAGGGGACATAGTCCATCCCAGGGAGAAGGCATGGTGGCGGAGTGGCAGGCATGAGGGTCGTACCGTGTCTGCAGTCAGGAGGTACAGAGAGATGGCACTGGTACTCAGCTTTATGCTTTTTGTCCTCTTTACGTAGTCTGGGACCCCAGCCCATGGATTCAGGGTGGGTCAGTTCAACCTCGAAACACCCTAACAGACACCCTAACAGACACTCTGTGTCTCCTAGGTGACGTCTGTCAGGTTGACAGTGAGGATGAGCTGCCCCAGGTCCACCCCTTTCAGTTAGCCCTGAAGCACGTGGCGTGGATGTCTTTCCGGGTAGAGGGTGCACCGTCCTAAGGGCCTCTTTCCCTCCTCCCCACAGAATCCGGCAGAACCTCAAGGAGAAGCACGCACGGCACGTAGCGGATCTTCGAGCTTATTACGAAGCAGAGATAAATAGTTTGAAACAGAAACTGGAGGCAAAAGACATTTCTGCCGTTGAAGAGTGGAAAAAGAAAAATGAAATTCTTGTGGACAGGTGAGACTACCACGGAGCTCGTGTTTCTCCAACTTGGGTAGATTGCTTCCACAAAGTATATCATGGCGTGGTATAAAATGCTGTGAAAAATGCGTGCTTTGCATCTGCAAATTTACCACGAAGACATGAAGAAGTGGGACATGTCTAGAGACACAAGGGATCTGTTCTAAAGGTTGGAACTAACCTCGTTAATTCTCTGATAACTACACAAGTCATCCCTTTTATGTGGATACAATTCTGAAGGAAGTGGAGTTAGCAAATGAAAAGTAGTATCATTTGTGGGATCTTTAATACTGTGGAGTTCTAGGAAAAGGAGAATCCTGGATGTGCGCTGGGGAGGTAGCTAGCTAGCTAAACAGGGAACGCTCTTCCCACCAAGCCAGGAGAGCCAAGCTTGATCCCTGGGACTCACATGGTGAGGGGGAGAACTGACCTCAAAAGTTGTCCTCTGACCTCTACACACACTGTATGCACTCACACACACCCGTAGACATGCACACACAAAATAAGAATTCTAGCCAGGCGGTGGTGGCTCACGCCTTTAATCCCAGAACTCAGAAGACAGAGGCAGGTGGATCCCTGTGAGTTTGAGGCCAGCCTGGTCTACAAAGTGAGTTCTAGGGTAGCCAGAGCTATAAAGAGAAACCCTGTCTCGGGGGATGTGGGGGAAGATGAAGAATTCTGGGACTTTGGTGGCTGGGACTGTAGCTCTTGGGTAGGAATATTGGGCCTGTGTTTTAACCCTAGCTTTATAACAAAAGGAAAAGAGAACGTGGCAACTTTTGTGTGTGGCAGTTCTAAGTTTATTTTTTTATGTCCTTGTGAATACCTTTCAAGTACTACTGTCCTCCTAAGCCTACAGAGGCAACTTTGCTTCTCAAAAAGGTGCGGGAATGCGGGGAGATGGACTTGGACTTGCCTCAGGGACTGCTCTGCTCATTCTTGTGTGTGCTCACACTCACTGCTGTACTCCTTGTGTGTACTCACACTCACTGCTGTACTCCTTGTGTGTACTCATACTCACACTGCTGTACTCCTCATGTGTGCTCACACTCACTGCTGCACTCCTTGTGTGTACTCACACTCACTGCTGTACTCATGTGTGCTCACACTCACTGCTGTACTCCTTATGTGTGCTCACACTCACTGCTGTGCTCCTTATGTGTGCTCACACTCACTGCTGTACTCCTTGTGTGTACTCACACTCACTGCTGTACTCCTTATGTGTGCTCACACTCACTGCTGTACTCCTTGTGTGTGCTCACACTCACTGCTGTGCTCCTTGTGTGTACTCACACTCACTGCTGTACTCCTTATGTGTGCTCACACTCACTGCTGCACTCCTTGTGTGTACTCACACTCACTGCTGCTCTCCTTGTGTGTGCTCACACTCACTGCTGTACTCCTTGTGTGTACTCACACTCACTGCTGTATTCCTTGTGTGTACTCACACTCACTGCTGCACTCCTTGTGTGTGCTCACACTCACTGCTGTATTCCTTGTGTGTGCTCACACTCACTGCTGTACTCCTTGTGTGTACTCACACTCACTGCTGTACTCCTTATGTGTGCTCACACTCACTGCTGCGCTCCTTATGTGTGCTCACACTCACTGCTGTTCTCCTTATGTGTGCTCACACTCACTGCTGCACTCCTTATGTGTGCTCACACTCACTGCTGTACTCCTTGTGTGTGCTCACACTCA
>CABHPP010147382.1:23469-44537 GCA_902168425.1 Peromyscus attwateri
TGTGTGCTCACACTCACTGCTGTACTCCTTGTGTGTGCTCACACTCATTGCTGCACTCCTTATGTGTGCTCACACTCACTGCTGTACTCCTTATGTGTGCTCACACTTACTGCTGCACTCCTTATGTGTGCTCACACTCACTGCTGTACTCCTTATGTGTGCTCACACTCACTGCTGTTCTCCTTATAGCACTGTTTAGTGTTAGAGACCAAGTGCTTCCAGCTTCTTAGAACTGAGTGCCATGTAAACAGCTGGAGGTTTAGGTGAGCAATGAGTGCCTGAGGCAACAAAAGGGAAAAAAAAAAAAAAAAAAGACACGAGCTGAGCCGGGCGGTGGTGGCGCACGCCTTTAATCCCAGCACTCGGGAGGCAGAGCCAGGTGGGTCTCTGTGAGTTCAAGGCCAGCCTGGGCTACAAAGTAAGCTGGCTACTTAAAAGCTACAGAGAAACCCTGTCTCGAAAAACAAAACAAAAACCAACCAACCAAACAAACAAACAAATAAAAAAAGACAACCCTTGAAAAGGGATCCAGGGGACCACAGACCTTGTCTAGTGAGTAGCTTAGCTTTCAGAACTTCAGAAAAACTAGGATTTATTCTAAATAGTAGCATCATGTTAACACACAGGGACTAGAGAGTGGGCTCAGTGGTTAAGGGTACCTGCTGACCTGCCTCACTTGTCCCTGGGGTCTGAGTTGTGTTTTGAAGTCCTCTGGGACTCTGGAGATGAACTTCTTAGCTTAGGGTCCCAGGGAAGGCTGGGATGTCGTTCAGTAGCAGTGTGGATGCTGTGTGTGCAGGAGCTCCATCCTCGGCACCAGAAGCAAAACAAGACTTACCTCGTCCAGTGGTCTTTAACTCTGGTTTGGTTTAACTCACATGACTGTAAGGCTGATTAGTGGGTCACAAAGTAAAACAAAAGGCAGGAATGTGGGAGGGGGACCTGTGGGAGGGATGGCAGGGTGAGGAGGTGGAGAGGAGGGAGACAAGGAGCGGGTAAAGAGACTGTACCATATACAGGTATGGTACAGTCAAAGAGCCAATTTAATCACTAAGACAAACAAAAAAGGTTGAGCTGAAGAGATGGCTGAGTGGTTAAGAATGTATACTGCTCTTCAGAGGACCCGAGTTCAGTTCCCAGGGCTGATGTCAGGTGGCTCACAGGTGCCTTTAACTCCAGCTCCAGGGGATAATGTTAGGGGGAGCCCACCAGAGATGACCACTGAGAACAGTGTAGCCAGTTGAAAGTCTTTATTCCAGCTGGCTGGGACCACTTCCGAGAGTTCACGGACCTAGGTGTGGCCCCAAGTGTTCAAAACGTGGTTTTTAAGGGCAGAGATCTCATCTAGGAATCTCTTTTTGCTGCTGCAGAGTAAGCAGTTTGAAGCAAGCAGTTTTAACAGAAGCTAGGATAAAGAGTTAGCTGAAGTAGGTTCCATACAATCAAGCAGTTTTTTGTTTTTTTGTTTTTTTTTTAAAGATTTATTTTATTTATTATGTATAGAGTGCTCTGCCTGCATATATGGCTGCAGGCCAGAAGAGGGCGCCAGATCTCATTACAGATGGTTGTGAGCCACCATGTGGTTGCTGGGAATTGAACTCAGGACCTCTGGAAGATCAGTCAGTGCTCTTAACCTCTGAGCCATCTCTCCAGCCCCCACAATCAAGCAGTTTTAACAGAAGCTAGGATAAACAGTTAGCTGAAGTAGGTTCCATACAATCAAGCAGTTTTAACAGAAGCTAGGATAAACAGTTAGCTGAAGTAGGTTCCATACAATCAAGCAGTTTTAACAGAAGCTAGGATAAACAGTTAGCTGAAGTAGGTTCCATACAATCAAGCAGTTTTAACAAAGGCCAAGATAAGTTTGCTAGGACATCCTGACCTTTGGTTCCTAGAACAGAGTTGGGTAGTTTTCCATGGGATTCTAGTTAACCCTGGAAATGGCGGCCTCTGGAGGAGTACAAGATGGAGGAACCTCTGCACTGTCTTCCCCCATCACAATCTGGTGCCTTCTTCTGGACTCTGGATACCTGTATACACATGTCTCTGTCTCTCTCTGTCTGTCTCTCTCTCTCTCCTTTTCTCTGTCTCTCTCTGTCTCTCACACACACACACTCATAGATTTCAAAAGAAAGAAAGATTGTGAGGCTGAATGTAAGGGGCTTAACATAGACTTGGCATGTAATCAGTGTTAACCTGTTCTTCATAATTTGCAATTTATCATTAAACACTGAGTCAGATGGTAGCTGAATTTTGTGGACCTCGTTGAGGTCTATGATAACTTGCAGAGGAATTCTTTTTAAGAATCGTATTTAGGGGCTGGAGAGTTGGCTCAGCAGTTAAGAGCATATATTTCTCTTCCAGAAGGATCCAAGTTCACTTCCCAGCACTCATGTCAGGCAACACACAACTGCCTGTAACTCCAGCTTCTGGGGCTATACTACCTCTGGTCTCTGACGGAAGACACACACACACACACACACACACACACACACACACGGCATATACACATGATTAAAAATAAATCATGGGACTGGAGAAGGCTTGGCAGTTAAGAGCACTTTCAGGAAACTCCCAGCACTCTCCTGGCAGCTAACAGCTGTCTGTAATTTTAGTCTCAGGTGACCCGGTGCCTCCCAGGTACTGCAGTACCTCTGTGCTAAACAGATATTCATGCAGGCCAAACACCCCCCCACAAAAGTAAAACCTCAGAAGAGATTAGTTAAAAAATAAATGCTGGCCATGGTGGCGCACACCTTTAATCCCAGTACTCGGAGAGGCAGAGGCGGGTGGATCTCTATAAGTTTGAGGCCAGCCAGGTCTACAAAGTGAGTTTCAGGACAGCCAGGGCTGTTACACAAACCCTATCTCGAAAAATCAACCAACCAAACAAACAAAAAAACCAAAAAAAAAAAAATAAAAAAAAAAACAACCATTCATTCTTCAGGGCTGGGGAGATGGTTCGACTGGCCAAGTGCTTCCATTGTAATGCGGAGGACATGGGATTGATCCCAGGGCCCACGTTAAAAGAGCCGGGCCTGGTGGTGCACTTGTAATTCCAGTGCCTTGGAGGCAGAGACAAGGATCCCGGGGCTCACTGGCTAGCCCATCCAGCCTAATTGGTGAGCTCCAGGCCAAAGAGAGACCCTTTATCAGAGGAGGTGGATGGCATTCCTGCAGATGACGCTGATCCCTCCAGCTTCTACACACATGCATACATTTAATAAAAAGAACAGTGCATTAAAGTGGAGTTTGAAACAGCTCAGAAGGATGCTGTGCCCTGACTCCAAATAGCCCAGCTCTTTATATCCTGGACATGTGTGTGTTCAGACAGATTTTTCCACATTCACATCGAGCTATTTTGTACAGTTTTCTCTATTTTAAAAATACAAAATTTAAATATCAAATTATGTAAAACAAATTCACTGTTTTAAGTGTGCAGTTCAGTGGCTAAAATATATTAACATTATTATGTAGCCATCAAGCATCATCCATCTCCAGGACCATTTTCCTCTTGCAAAGCAAACTCTGATAGAGATGCTTGCTGCCAGGCCTGGCAACCTGAGTTCAATCCCTGGAACTCACATGGTGGAAGGAGAGAAGAGGAGATTTCTGCGAGTTATCTTCACACACACACACATGCTCTCTAAACAAACAAACAAATAAACAAATAAATGGGAAAAAAACAACCCCTGAAATTCTGGTCTGGGATTGTAGCTCAGTTTGTAGAGTACTTGCCTAGCATGTGTGTGATGCTGGGTTCAATCCCCAGTAGGCACTCCCTCACTCAATGTCAATAGAAAAATGTTGGAAAAAGAACAATGAAAAACAAAAAACAGTTAAGAACTGAAGCCCTGTTCGCATTAGACCATTATCCCCACACCACCTCTTTCTCCCTGGCACTGGTTACCTCTGTCCTGTTTGTCTCTGAATTTGAACATTCTTCTAGTGGAATCACAGCATTTATCTTTCATTTTCTTTTTTTTCTTCTTTTGGTGCTGGGAATGGAACCCAGGCTCCTGCAGAGGCTAGGGATGTGCTTTGCTACTGACACATAGTGGCAGACTTATTTCACTTAGCACATCCTCAAGACTGGTCCATGGTATTAGAATTTCCTCCTCTTTTCCAGTGGTGGTGGCGGCGCACGCCTTTAATCTCAGCACTTCGGAGTCAGAGGCGGGCAGATCTCTGTGAGTTTGAGGCCAGCCTGGTCTACAGAGTGAGTTCTAGAACAAAACCAAAAGAAAAAAAAATCCCTCTTCTTTAGGTCTAATAATCTTCATCATACACAAATGCCACGTTTGAGTTTCTGCTGAGGGACACAGTTCTGCCCACCTTTTCGTATTACTTGTAGGAATGTATCAGTTTCTGTTCAAATCTAATGTTTCAATTTTTTTCTTTGGCACTGATAATTGAAGTCAAGGTCCTGTGCTGTTGCAAATTCCTTCCTCTTGGTATTTCCTAGGGCTCTTTCTAGATCATTGTTTTACTCGGTTATCTTTAGATACTAGACTATCTGGGACACACTTGTCCAAAAGCAGCATCCTGGGCCTTAGCTAACATCGGAGAATTCACTTATATTCCATGTCGGCAAAACTCTTAGGTTTGTTTAATGCTCCTAAGAGAAATTATTTTGTTTTCTCACTGATTCTAAATCTGCTTTTCTTAGATGTGGCCAGTTGGATAGTGCATTGAATGAAGCTACTAGTCGTGTGCGAACACTTGAGAATAAGAATAATTTGCTAGAAATAGAAGTGGTAAGTGCCTGTTTTCTGGGGCTGGTTCTAGTGTCGTAATGTGTAAAAGGTATGCATCACCACAGTTTTTAAGTTTATTTACTGGATGTATACATAGGAGTGCAGAAGCTTTTTAAAAAAGCTTGTAGCTCCAGCTGTCCTAGAACTCACTATGTAGACCAGACTGGCCTCGAACTCACAGCATAAAGGTCCACCTGCCTCTGCCTCCCAAGTGTTAGGATCAAAGGCATGCGCCACCACCCCTTGGCTTAAACTTTTATGCTTTTATGTTATTGTTTTCTCTTCATGTATTATAAGTTTTATTCTTTTTATTTTGTTATTTTTATTTTTCTTAGACAGGATTTCTCTGTGTGTAGTAGCCCTGGCTGTCCTGGAACTTGCTCTGTAGACCAGGCTGGCCTCTAACTCACAGAGATCCGCCTGCCTCTGCCTCCTGAGTGCTGGGATTAAAGGCGTGCACCAACACCGCCCGGCAATAAGTTTTATTCCTTATATATTACCTTATAAGCAAAACTTTGGTGGAAAATAACGTGTTTTGTTCTGTGCATTGACTCTGCTTTAGTGCCGAGCCCCCTTCTGGGTGGAATTGAGATCCTCACCAAGCTGGGCCAGTGTCTGGTAGCTGAGTCACCCAGTCCTTTGTTGGCTTGTCTAAATGATAAACTCCACCACAAACTTAGGGACTAGTATCTTGTTAACCTTACTTTCTGATGCTTTGTTTAGAGATGGGGCCTCGCTGTGTTCTAGCTCGGGGTGGTCTTGGACTTGTGACCATAAGCAGTCTTTACAGTTCAGCCTTCCAGATCAGTTAGACTGCAGGGAAGAAGCATTGTTTCCAGCTTTAATCTTTAATTTTGGCATACCTATATGGTATTCTAGAAATCACCATTGAATGAATGTTAACATGTGAGATACATTTTTAATTTTGTGTTTTCATAGAGTAGATGAAGTCCCAGCCCCCAACATATTAATGTTGAGCAGTATAGTCTAGTCACAGTTTCAGAATTCCTCTGATGTTTGTAGTTATTTTTTCTTAATTAGGTTGATCCACAGACAGTATTGTTATGCAAGTCCTAGAATCATTGCACCCCTATATACTTGTTTTCTGTCTCTACCTTTGGATAATCTCATGGAGTAGTTCCATTGGTCACAACAAAATGTCAAAGTAGCGTATTTCCATTTGTATGCTTTGTTTTTTATTCTAATGTCCATAATATATTAGCTAATACTGCGGCACTGGTTTCACTTGGAATGATCTCTCTCTGTCTTCACTGTGTAGACTGACTTGAGAGAACGCTTCAGTGCGGCCAGCAGTGCCTCCAAAATTCTGCAGGAACGGATCGAGGAAATGAGGACAAGCAATAAAGAAAAAGATAACACCATCATCCGGCTCAAGTGTCGGCTGCAGGACCTGGAAGAAGCGTTTGAGAATGCTTACAAACTCTCAGATGACAAAGAAGCTAGGCTGAAACAAGAAAAGAAAATGTTTCAGGATGTGAGTACCACCCCAGGAGCCTCGCACTGTGGCTGCCTTCTGAGTTCCGCTGTCAGAAGCAGCTTGAGGGAGGAAGGGTTGATTTTGGCTTCCAGCTCCAGAGGGCTGGACCGTCACGATGGGGACGCCATGGCTGCAGCAGGGAACCTGGCGGCAGGAGTAGGAGGCTGCGTGGTCACGTGGCCTCCACGCTCAAGAAATGGAGAGTGAGCAGAATGTTCATCCAGGCCATAAAACCTCAAGGCCTGAGGCTGGAGAGATGGCTCAGTGGTTAAGAGTACTGGCTGCTCTTCCAGAGGACTCTGGTTCAATTCCCAGCACCCACATGGCAGCTCACAACTGTCTGTAACTCCAGTTCCAGGGACCCTCACACAGATAACCATGTAAGCCAAACACCAGTGCACATAAAATAAAAATAAATTAAAACAAAACAAACCTCAAGGCCCAGACCTTGTGACTCACTTCCTCTAGGAAGTCTCCACAACCTTCCCAAACATGCCAACAGCTTGGGGACCAACTGTTCAAACAGAAGTCTGTGGGGGCCATTTCACATCCCAACTATCTGGCCGAAAGTAATGCCTGTAGCTAGTGTACTCTGAAGACTGAGACTCGAACTCATAGAGATCCTCCTGCCTCTGCCTCCCAAGTGCTAGGATCAAAGGTGTGCTCCACCACCACTGGCATGTTTTTGTTATTTTAAGAACCATTTCCATACTTTTGGCCATAGCAGTGTGTTCTGTGCTCATCTTGGGCCTTTCTGGGACTCTGACTGTGTAGGTATGGCTGGCCTCAAATTTGCCATCCTTCTGCTGCAGCCCCTGATTACTGAGATTACAGAGTGTACCACCATACATATTTTTAGATAATACGAGGGTTTTTGGCATTGTATTTTATGCTATAGAATAAATGTAGGAAAGTAAATATGAATTTTATGTAATAAAAATTTTAAAAACAGTCCAAATACATTTTACTGTTCTATTGAGGGCTTGTATTGCTCTCATTCTGTTTTGCTTTTTAAATTGTTTCATACTTTAAAAGCCTTCAAGCATTTTATCGGGAACTGTCCCATTCCTTTTTCCAGAACCACTGGTTCTGTGTTGGCCTTTCTTTCCTTACATTTACAATTCTCTGTTTTCTTTGCAGCTCTTGGGAGAGTACGAGTCCCTCGGAAAAGAGCACGGGCGTGTAAAGGTACAGTGTGTGTAGGGGTGGTTCTGACCTGGGTTTTCTGTAAGACAAAAGGCCTGATCCTCTCCCCCTCCCTCCATCTGGAGCTGTTTGATCCAGTCCATGCATTTACCCTTCCTGCATCGATACCTTTATTTTCAAATGTCTGCCCTACTTGACCGACGCCTTTGTGAGCTCTGCTAATTTACCAGATACTATTGACTGTCTGTTGCATTTGATGTGAGTTGACATGAAACTAGGCAGAAGAATTTAAGTAATGCATAGGTTTGGATGACCAGCTAATCCCTGTACACACCATAAAGTTAACATTTTCAAAGCATTACTTTTTAATGGAGTAGTAGGAGTTTGTCCATCATGTCTGAAATCATCACTGTTTGCAGTTATACATCTGAACTCAGTGAAGCCCCACAGTAAGTAAGCTATAAGTGGTTCCAGCCAGTCTTTTGCATGCAGTAGAGGATTTGGGGTTTGTAAGGTGAGTGGAAAGGCCTGTGTAGCTACAGCTAAGCCTGGGTTCAGAAATAAACCACACAGTGTCTGAATATCACTGAAGTTTTTGTTGTGCCATGCTGCTAAGCCTTCAGTCACGTTTGTAGCTAAAATAGATCCATCTTAATGTGGGGCTGCTTGTAGCTGAGCAGGCAGTGGCTGCATCTGTTAGAGTCCCGAGTATAGGCCAGTGTTGGTGCTGTCACTTCTTCCTGGAGTTGCCTGGATTGGTTCCATGCTGATGCCATCCTTGCCGAATTCATGGTAATTAGCAGCTGGCTGTTTAGCCTTACATTAGCTTTATATTACACATTTTAAAGTAAAAGTTTCCAGCTGCATGCTTATCTTCAGTTATGTAAATTTTTTCTCCCCCTAGGATACGTTAAACACAACTGAGAACAAATTGCTTGATGCACACACTCAGATTTCTGATTTGAAAAGGTAAGTGTCCTACTAATAGAGCATGCTGCTAATTGTCCTTTGTGTTGTACTGACAGCAAGGAAAATAAACTCTCCTGAGGCTGTTTAAATAGGGAACTAGTTTTATCCCAATCCTTGGACATACGTAACCAGAGGCAGAGCTTTTTATCCCATGCACCCGATTATACCTGGCAGTCGCTTCCCAAATTACCACTCAGAGGCTTATATTAATTATAAATGCTTGCCTGGTGGCTCAGGCTTATTACTAGCTAACTCTTACATTTAAATTAACCCATATTTCTTATCTATGCTTTGCCATGGTTTGTGGCTTGTTACCTCATTTTCTGTATGTCTTGCTCCTTAGCAGCTGGCTGGCGTCTGCCCCGGCACCGCCTTCATCTCCATCCTCGGTTTGATTGTACCGCCTAACCTTATCTTGTCTCACTGTTGGTCAGAACTGCTTTATTATCAACCAATGAGAGCAACACACATTCACAGCATACAGAAGGACATCCCACAGCAGACCAGAAATACATTTCAGCTCAGGATATTCTTTTTTTTTTTTTAATTTATTTATTATGTATGCAAAGGGCACCAGAATTATAGATGGTTTTGAGCCACCATGTGGTTGCTGGGAATTGAACTCAGGACCTCTGGAAGAGTAGCCAGTGCTCTCAACCTCTGAGCTATCTCTCCAGCCCAAGGAGATTCTTAAGTGATTAGAAATATTGGTGGTTGAGCCTCAGGTGCATGCATTTCTCCAGATATTATGTGGGTTTTTTTTTTTTTTTTTTTTTTTTGTCATAATGAGAAGTCTGAGTTACATTACTAGAAGCACTGAGTTATTCTTGTGCTCCAAAAGAAAATGAAATTCTCGCTATGTTTGTGGTAATGTACTTCCTTAGAGACATGGCTTGGATCAAGTGTAGTGGTGCACGCCTTTAATCCCAGCACTTGGAGGCAGAGGCAGGTGGATAGCTGTGAGTTTGAGGCCAGCCTGGTTACAGAGTGAGTTTCAGGACAGCCAGGGCTACACAGAGAAACCCTGTCTCGAAAAACCAAAACACAACAACAAAAGACTTGGCTTGGAGACCGTTAGGGATCTGCCCTGCTTACCTAGGTAGCAGCAATCATAAATGATCCATATTGCAAATGATTATAAATATCTAAATTAGGGCTGGAAAGATGGCTCAGTGATGAAGAGCACACTCCACTCTCCCAGAGCACTGAGTTCCGTTCCCAGCACCCATGTCAGGTGCTTCCTCCCTTCGCTTCTCTGTACTTGCACCCATGAGCACATGCTTACACAGACATGTACATGTACACATTATCAAAACGAAATCTTTAGAAAAGACTATCTAAGTTGGTTTCCATGCATATCTTTAATAGTTGTGTTTGGATCAAATAATATCCAAGTTTAGAAATTGACTGTAATCTGAAGGATTTGCACAGAGAAGAGCAGCCTAGTGTCTAGATTTGCACCTGCCTGACTCTTTCACTCCTTCCACATTGGAGGGATCACCTGTCGTGTTAGAGCCGTTCTTTCTCAAGCTTGGTGGCAGTCCCTTTTCCCTCTGAGCCGTCTCGCTGGCCACCACACACAAGTTTAAAAGAAAGGAAAGAGGGGCAGATGAGCACTTGTGCAGAAGCCTGATGACTTGAGTTCGATCCCCAGATCCCACAAGGTGGCAGGAGAGAACTGACTCCTGAGAGTTGGTCTCTGACTTCCACATACCCACAGTGGCTGGCTTATACTCACACACTCGAGCACACACACACTCGAGCACACACACACACACACACACACACACACACTGAAATGAATGAATCAAATTAATATATTAAAAGAGAAGGAAGGCCAGGCTAATCGGAAGCAGTTGGCTGGGGTAGTTATCTTCTGGTGAGGGAGTCAAAGGGGGGCTTTTATTCTGAACACGGCACAAATGAGATGAACTGCCACCTCGTCACTGGGGTGACAGTTGTTAGGAGTAGTTTAGCTTTTCCTCTTAAAAATTAGTATGCTGCCGGGCGGTGGTGGTGCACACCTTTAATCCCAGCACTCGGGAGGCAGAGCCAGGCGGATCTCTGAGTTCGAGGCCAGCCTGGGCTACCAAGTGAGCTCCAGGAAAGGCACAATGCTACACAGAGAAACCCTGTCTCGAAAAACCAAAAAAAAAAAAAAAATTAGTATGCTATTTTCTAAATTTAATTTCTGCCCTGCATGCTTCATAGACACCTGCTTATTCTTTTTGTTCTTTAGTTATAGTCTAGGAGATGCTGCTTTGCAAAGGCCAGTGTACTTGCTGTCCTGCTGATTTCCCTGTTCTCTTTTCCCCCTTTTCCTTTTTAAAGTTTAGTGGTGCCATTTTACTATGAAGGAAGTTTCTGGTTTGTTTGTTTTGTTTTGTTTCCTAAAGAGGGACGATTAAGTAGCATCTGGCAGTTGAGCTGTGTTTTCCGCCTGTGGCAGTGTGTTTCATGTGTCTCTCTGCTTTTGACCAGGATGATCTCCAAACTGGAAGCTCAGGTGAAGCAAGTGGAGCACGAGAATATGCTGAGTCTTCGTCACAGCGCCAAAGCTCCCACGAGGCCATCGCAGGCCACGTAAGTCACTCACAGAGTGTCCTTGCAGCGAGAAGTAGTGCATGCCTCCAGTGAGGCCCTCTGCTAATTAGAAGCCAGGACTAAATAGCCTTATGGTCTTAGATGTGCATTAAAGTCACAGTGGCTGGATGTCATTCACATCCCTACGAAGAAGCAATTTTGAGGCTAAGAAAAGCACAGAGTCAGGTGGGCGTTGTGTTCTTGATGCTGTCCCCAGCATTCTCCGGGTGACCATAAGCACATCCTGACTGTTTTAAGACCTTCTTTTTCCATTTAAGCATCTGCTAAAAATGATTTCTTCCTATTGTTTCGAATTATGTGTCTGTGTGGGTATGTGCACTTGAGTTCCGAGACAGGTGACAGGTCCTGGAAGCTGTGAGCCACCTGACTAGGGTCCTCAGCAAGAGCAGTGAGCACTCTTTATGTATACAGCATGTATGACTGCAGGCCAGAAGAAGGCGCCAGATCTCATTACAGATGGTTGTGAGCCACCATGTGGGTGCTGGGAATTGAACTCAGGACCTCTGGCAGAGCAGTCAGTGCTCTTAACCTCTGAGCCATCTCTCCAGCCCGCAGTGAGCACTCTTAACCTCTGAACCATCTCTCCAGCCCTAAACAATTTTTAATGGAGATTGCTGTATTTCTATGTCTTTTCAAGTGTTTCTTCCTCATATTTGCCATCACTCTCCTGCTTGGCAAGATCTGGCTTTGCACTCCAGAATCTTTGTGTCATTGTTCCTTTGCCGAGGTAAATGCCCATATGGACAACTGTGCCCTCAACCCTTTCTCCACTGTCGCTCTTCAGTGTGGGTGACAGCCAGGCGTGGTGGCACATGCCTGCAATCTCAGCATTTAGAGACAGAAGCAGCTGGATCTCTATGAGTCTGGGGCTGTCCTGGTCTACATAGCAAGTTTCATGCCAGCCAGGGCTGCATAGAGAGACCCTGTCTCAGAAAAAGAAAAGGAAACCAAACATGGAGTGTGGGAAGCAGCCTTGATTGGGTTGATGGGTCCTGCTTCAGTCGGAACTGCAGAGGGGTGGAACTTGATTTTGGTGACGGCTCCGGTGACGGCTGCAGAGGGAGCCCAGCTCATTACCTGTAAGAACAAGGACACTGGACTCGAGAGCGTTTTAAAGCCGTAGCACAAAACCCCACACGTTTTTTCTTCTCGTGATGGAAAGACCTTTGAGGCTGGATCTGCACTTAGCTGTGGTTCTCTGTTTTAGTTCCTTCAGAATCAGCTTTACTGTAATCATTTCGGTTTTGGGACAGCCTTACTATATGTAGCCCTGGTTGGCCCTACACTCACTTTGTAGCTCAGGCTGGCCTCATGCTTGCAGTGGTCCTCTTCCCTCTGCCTCCAAATGCTGAGATTACAGGAATACGCTGCCTGGCACAGTGTTACCTGATGACGCCTTTACAGAGAAGGGTTTTAACTATCACAATTCGGTTTTTAATTATGATTTTTGTATAAAGTATATTAATAAGTAGATCATTATTTCATAATGATGTCTGTCAAAAGAAATTAAGTTGTGATTCTAACCTTTCTAAGCTGTAATTGTCAAAACACTTTCTAGATCTTTGTTGAGTAATTATAATAGAAGATAATGGATTCTTGTATTTAAAAGAAGAGTTAGGTCCTGGAGAGATGATGTAGTAATTAAGGGCACTCATGACTCCAGAGAACCCAAGTTCTTCTTGATATCCATGTTGGCAGGAAACAATTGTTTGTAACTCCAGCTTCGGGGCATAGGACACCTACTTGTGAACTCTGTGGGAACTGTGTACACAAGCCCACACAATCACACAGATACCTACAATTAAAAATAAAAACAAAATATTTTTTAAAATCTTTCTTAAAATGTAGAGAAATATTAGGGCCTGTGATATGTCTCAGCAGGTAAAGACAGTTGCCACAAAGTGTGATAGCCTGAGCTTGGACCCACATAGTGGAAGGGAAGACCCAACTCCTAAAAGTTGTCTTCTGACCTTCTGACCTCCACGTGTGAAGCAGGACAGACATGTGTACCCACCCCCACAATAAAAACATTGAAGAAGTCTGAAAAGAGAAAAACTAGCCGGATGTGGTGGTGTACGCCCTTGCAGCCCCAGCTCCTGGGAGATGGACAAGGGAAGGTAGCAGTCCAGGGTCATCCTTGGCTACACAGTCTGATATGATACCAAGTCTGGGCTGTGTGAGACCTTGTCTGAAACAAATAAAAACACAAACCAAAGCAAACAGTAGGAACCCAAGATAAAACTGAGTGTCTGAGAAGAAGCAAAAGGAGAGGCATCAGGTTGAGGGGTGGAGCGTCTTTCTGTGGGTTGGGATGCAAGGTGCCAGGATTGTGAGAGCGATGCTCGTTCATACTGTTACAGGCGGGAGGCGGAGTGTGTGTGACGTTCAAATGCCGACTCCAGTGACCCCTTCCCACCAACGAGGCCCCTTACCCTAGGCCTCCATAATCTCCCAAACAGTACCAGTGTCTCGGGACCGGCTGTAAAAGCGCATGAGTCTGTAGGGGATGTTGACAGTTACACCGTGATACATGGCCCAGACAGTCACCAGGAGGTTATGCAGGTGAAATTGTGAAACTGTAGATTGATTGTGCATGACTTTCTAAGCCACACTCAGGCATTTGGATTTTACCCTGGAGAAGCCTCTCAAAGATTTTCTTTTATTTTAGATTTTTTGGGGCACTGTCTGTCTGTGTAGCCCTGGCTTTCCTAGAACTTGCTATGTAGACCAGGCTGGCCTCAACCTGGTCCTCTTGCTTCTTTATCCTGAGTGCTGGAATTAAGGCCATGTGCCGTTGTGTCTGGCAAAGATTTTAAAGATCTATTTTGTGTGTGTGTGTGTGTGTGTGTGTGTGTGTGTGTTGTGTCCATTTGCCATGGTATACTATACATGGAGGCTAGAGGATAACTTCCTGGAGTCAGTTCTCTGCTTCTACCTTTACATGGATTCCAGGGCTCAAACCTAGGCCATTAGTCTTTTGAGGTAAATACCTTATACATCAAGCTGTCTCCCTGGCCCCTGAAGATTTTTGTATAAAAACAGTGCCATCTGACTTTCGCCTTTGTAAATTTCTTTCTGTTTCATTAAAGGGATGAAACAGGAAAGCATGGAAACAATGACATGAGTTAGGCCATTTTAGTGGAGGAGAGTGGGTTTCTGGGTACCTGGTATCTGTAAGAATGAGCCAAGGAGGTAGCTCAGTGTACAAAAGGTGCGTGCCACCAGGTCTCACATCCTCATGGTGGAAGAAGAGAGCCAGCTTCCAAAAGTTGTCCTCTCACTTCTACACACACACTCTGGCATGTCTGTGCACACACAAAAGAAGTAAATGTAATAAGAACTTTTTAATTATCAGAAAAAAGAATTTGAAAGGTTATGGAGGTGGAATCCACAGAACGTTGTTGTGTCTTGGCTGGTGAGGCGAGATCGAGAACACCAAAAGCTGCCATGTGCTGAACTGAGGAAGAGATCAGAATGCCCGGCCTGGGAATTTTTGCTTGGGACTCACATGGACTTGAAGCAGAAATCAAGTGGGCAGTTGTAAACTTAGGCTTGGAGATCCAAATTCTAGGTTGGAATTACAATTGTTGGAGCCAATTATTTGCCAGCAGGGCGTACAGCTACAGAGTTGATAGGAATTGAGTGTCAGTGGGTGTGGGCGCAGGCCAGAGCTCTCCGGAACCCTGCCTCTGGTTGGGTAGAGGAGGTTGGCACAGGAGCCTGTGAAGCATCTGCTGGACGTCAGGAGGGAGACTGAAGCAGCCGCAGCCACTCAGTGCTGCTGAGACGTCGGGCAGGGCGGGGCTGGAAAGGCTGGTTGGGTCTGTGAGCTGGAGGCTGCTTTGACTCTTAGAGTGTGGGTAGTGGGAGAAGTGTCCGAGGTGTACTGGACAGCCTACATACACATCCAGCAGCTGGAAATGCGTATGCTGTGATCTGCTTACTCAGGGTGGCCATGTGGGAAAGGAAAGACTTGGCAGGCTGTAGCCTTTAGGCCAAAGCCAAGCTACGCCATCATTTTTTGTGATGTGTATGTCTGAGAAATTTTAAATGTTTGGATAGGGCTGGGGCCTGTGTGGCTCAGTTGGTAAAGCACTTGCTTTACAAGTTCAAGGGCCTGAGTTCAAGCCCCAGAGCTCACATGAAAATGCTAGGTGTGGGGCTAGAGAGATGGCTGCTCTTCTGCTCTTCCAGAGAACCTGGACTTGATTTCAGCACCCACATGATGGCTCACAACTGTTCTAGGGGAGAGCCGACACCCTTTTCTCGTCTCCAGGGGCACCAGGTATGCATGTGGTGCACAGACATACATGCGGGCAGAACACCCATGCATAGAAACTAATACTACAGTTTAAAAATGTCAGGTGAGATAGTGTCTCTTTTAATCCTGGGAAGTTGGAGATAGGAGGATCCCTGGTACTCACTGGCCGTCAGTCTAGCCTAATGGGTGAATTCTACGCAATGACAGACCCTGTCTCAAAGGAGGTGGACATCCTTTTTGAGGATGACATCTGAGGTTGTCCTTTGGCATGCATGTGAACACACACACATGCGTAAGAAATATTTGGGGCTGGATGTGGTGGTGCATGCCTTTAATTCCAGTATTCAGAAGGCAGAGACTGGCAGATCTCTGAATTCAAGGCCAGCCTGATCTGTATCATGAGTCCAAGCCAGCCAGGGTAAAGGGCTATATTTTTTTTTTTTGGTTTTTCAAGACAGAGTTTCTCTGCGTAGCTTTGTGCCTTTCCTGGAGCTCACTTGGTAGCCCAGGCTGGCCTCGAACTCACAGAGATCCACCTGCCTCTGCCTCCTGAGTGCTGGGATTAAAGGCGTGCGCCACCACCGCCCGGCCTAAAGGGCTATATTTTGATGTTGATTTAAGGAAGAAAAACAAAACAAAACAAATTGGTTCATTTACACATATCATAGTCCTGCTTTTGCATGACAACGAAGTTAAGTAGTTGGTGATGAATATTGTTTATCCTGTAAAACCTAAAATAATATTTTTTTTATTCTTTTGCCTTTTGTAGAAAAAGGTATTACAAATGTCTCATCTGGACTATCAATTTGTATTAATTTTAAGAGTATAATATAGAACAATACAAAACTGGTTGAGGGAGAAATAGAATACTTCTTTTTCTTTTCAAAGTGCTGGTGACTGGGGCTGGCGAGATGGCTCAGGGGGTAAAGGCCCTTGCCGCCAAGCCTGAAGTGAGTTCGAACCCCGGACCCACGTGGTGGATGTAGAAAACCGACTTCTGCAAGTTGTGCTCTGAGCTTCACAAGTGCTCCATTCATGTTCATACCCCTCCCAATACAACGTAAATAAAGTCAATTTCTGAAAAAGAAAGCCACAAGCATTCATTTGGGAATTGTAGTTTACTAGGGTATTTGTATGTCAAATAGTCAGTCCACATTATAAGATAACCACGTGTTCTTTAAAGTCTATACCAAGCTGATGTGCTTTCCAGGTAAGCTGTAACTGTTTCTTCTGTTATTATAACCTGAAAATACTACAACATAATCGTTAAAGTGCTGGTGCTGAGACCCAGGGCCTGGAAAATGCTTGATAAACAGTGTTACTAATGAGCTACATCTTTCTGACCCCCAACAGGAAATAACTAATACCAGCTTCAGCATCTACAATAGTTCTGAGTATCTCTTGGGATCTTATGAATGCAATCAAAGTCTTAAAATGGTATGCGGAAATGTTCAGCATGAGTTGAGAATAATGGCTTCTGTGAGCAGAAGAACCTTGGGGTTGACGAGGCTCAGCAGGGCTTTAATTGTGTTTGTAGTGAAAGTCTGAGGGTGTAGAACAGCGTGAAGACCATGCCCAGTATCAGTACATCAAGCATTACCTGTGTGTCTATCCATGCTTGACATCTTTTTTTTTTTTTTTAAGATTTATTTATTTATTATGTATACAGTATTCTGCTTGCATGTGTCCCTGCAGACCAGAAGAGGGCACCAGATCTCATTACAGGAGGTTGTGAGCCACCATGTGGTTGCTGGGAATTGAACTCAGGACCTCTGGAAGAGCAGTCGGTGCTCTTAACCTCTGAGCCATCTCTCCAGCCCATGCTTGACATCTTTAAAAGCAATTGGTACCTTTTTAAAGTGTGTGTGTGTGTGTGTGTGTGTGTGTGTGTGTGTGTGTGTGTGTGAATATGCACTTGCCACTGCTTATGTGTGAGGCAGAGTTCCACCATGTGGTGCTGGGGCAGACTCGGGTCTCGGGGTTGGTGGCAAGCTCTCTTACCTATCGAGTCATCTCACTGGCTGTGTGGGTCTGTCTGTCTGTCTGTCTGTGTGTGGTTTTTATTTTAATGAACAGGAAAAATAAAGGATGAGTATTCAGAATACAAAGTTCTATCACAACTCAGAAAGAAAGAGAGGATTTCCTCCACAGAAAAATGGTAAAGGGATGAGAAGCTGCACAGAAAAAGAAAGAAGAAAACAGCCAATAGCAATGAAAAGATGCTCATTGTCCTGAGAAGTCAGGAAACTACCAATTAAAATGATAGTATGTACCGTTCCCGTCATCAGACAGGCCAGACTTAGTATGTTCCAAAGTTTGGCAAAGGTGAAGAAAAGAACTCGGACACCAGGACGACCGAAGGTGATGGGTGCACCCCACATTTCATGCTTGTGTTTTTAGAAATGTAGGTCACTTCTTCCACAGGTTAACTGTAGCGTTGTTGAAACAGCATCTACCACCAGGAGACAGAATCAGACTAGAGAAGTGACTGACAGCTCTGCACGCAAACATGAATAAATCATCAACATACTGTTGCGGAGAAGACGTATTGAAGGGTGTGGATAGCATGCCCTTGTTTAACAAACGCAACTATACATATGTATACAATGTTATGTCTCACAATTAAAAACAAATATGGCCAAGATCTAAGCATCTGTTAAAACCGAGAGTAGGTAGGTGGGTGCTTGTTGTATTCTCTGTAATTTTCTAAGAATGTTCGAAATGTTTCTTAATTTAAGAATTGAGGGAAAGGGGCTGGGGTGTTGCTGTAGTAGAGAGCCTGTTTAGCAGTGCACAAGGCCCTGGGGCAGGGCCCGGCTCTCAAGAGAGAGGGAGGACTCCTAGAGGGGTAGGTATGAGAAGAGTAGAGAAGAAGGGGTTTGCTTTCTCTCTGAAGTTGGACCTGAGAGAAAGTGGTGGACCTGAGTGGTTATCCACTGACAGAAGCCACCATGAAGGGCTGTTACAGAAGCAGAGCTTGCTAGCCAAGAGGAGGGCATGTCCACTGAGGATGGGGTGCAGGGTGGCACAGTTAGGTGACTGTTTTCCAGCAAAGCTCAGCCATGGGAGTGTGGACAGAAAGTAAGGTTGCTGTTGTTAGTCAAGCTGGGGGTCTCGGTGCTGGTCAGATGTGAGAGTGGGAGTCAGGGCTATGAGTAGTTAAGGTGGTGGCCGCACATGCCAGAGTGGACAGAGGAACTAGTGAAGCTAGGGTTGATTGGTGAATGGGGGTCATACCGCTGGCTGGTTGCTGGGGTGATGTTTGGCAGCAACAAGAACAGAGGGGTGGCAGAGGTATTGGGGTGTGAGTTTCCGTAGACCTCTGGTTATGACAGAGTCTGGTCATATCCTTTGAGGTGGATGACTGAGGAGACCGAGTCTTTGGGTCTAGAGGTCAAGGATAGCTCTTGAAGTTGCCTAGTGTGGTGGTGACAGCAGGGCTGGAGATGAGATAGGTTTGTGCTGGTTAATTTTGTCATCTGGCAATCAGGAACCTCAACTGAAAAAACTACCTCTATTAGATTGGCCTCTACGCAAGCCTGTAGGACATTTTCTGATTGACATTCATGTAGGAGGGCCCAGCCTACTGTGGGCAGTGCCCTCTGGGCAGGTGGACCTAGGTGTTTCAGAAAGCTGGCTGGACTTGAGCCTGGTGAGCAAGCCAGGAAGCATCATTCCTCTGTGATCTCGCCTTCATTTCCTGCCTCCAGGTCACTGCTAGAGTCTTTCCCGGGCTAAGTAGACCAGACTGGCCTGGAACTCGGAGACCTGGCTCCTCTGCCTCCTGAATGCTGGAGTTGAAGGCATAGGCCACCACACCCTGCACTGGTTCAAAGTCTAGTATAGGGCAGGCTTCCACTAGATGTTAACCTTGGCAAGCTGGATTTTTAATTACTATCATTCACATTTATTTATTTATTGTTTGAGTAGGGGATGTGAACCTTGGAGAAGCTAGGTTTTAAAGAAATATTATCAGGCCAGGTGGTGGTGGTGCACGCCTTTATAAACTTCCAGCACTTGGGAGGCAGAGGCAGGCGGATCTCTGTGAGTTCGAGGCCAGCCTAGTCTACAGAGTGAGCTCCATGATAGTTAGGGCTACACAGAGAAACCCTGTCTCGAAAAACAAGCAAAAATGATCATTTGCATTTTATTTATCATCACGTGCGTTTGTGTGCATGTGTATGAAGGTCAGAAAACAACTTACAAGGGTCTGCTCACCCTTGTGTGTGGGTCCTGGGGCTGGAACTCCATGTACAGATATGGAGGAAGTGATAGTCTAAACACTGCCACTGTTAGTAGCCACCCGAGGAGCTGGATAGGAGCAGGAGACTTGTGACTGCTGCCTGGAGAATGCAGTCATGTTTGTGGGGAATAGGGGAGCAGCTGTGCGCTGTCTCCTTACTCTGAGCCAGTGCAGACAGAAGGGGACTGGGTATGCTAGAATGCAGGAAGTGGGCTGTGTAGAGCCGTGAGTACCTGACTCTTCTCTATGTCAGAGGATTGTTCAAAAGTTCAGTTGTCTCTTAAAACTTTAACATAGGCGGGTGGTGGTGCCATGCCTTCAATCTCAGCACTCGGGAGGCAGAGGCAGGTGGATTTCTGAGTTCAAGGCCAGCCTGGTCTACAGATTGAGTTCCAGGACAGCCAGTGCTGCACAGAGGAACCCTGTCTTGAAAAACCAACGAAACAAAACAAAAGCCTTTAAGATACTGCGAGGCGTGGTGGCGCACGCCTTTAATCCCAGTACTTGGGAGGCAGAGGCAGGCGGATCTCTGTGAGTTCAAGGCCAGTCTGGTCTACAAAGTGAGTTCCAGGACAGCGAGAAACCTTGAAAATAAAATTCATTTTTTAAATATAAGTTGTCCATATGTGGTTTCTAAGTCACTGTGCAAATATTTAGGTCAAACTTGGAAATGGGTTGTTCTGACATAAATGTTCTAAGTTGAAGTGCAAGAGGTTGGAAGGATGGCTCTGTGGTTAAGAGCACCGCTTGCTCCTCCAGAAGAACTGAGTTCAATTCCCAGCACCTGTATGGTGGCTTGTAGTTATTTGTAACTCTACTCCTAGGGCATCTGATGCCCTCTGCTGGCTTTGTTGGGTACCACACAAACATGGACAAAGTGTCCACCCGTGTTTTATAGACATACATTTTCTTTAAATTGAAGTGCAAACTGTGTGATGCCATGGAATGCTTCTTATCTCTACAGCACACTAGCAACCTCAGATGTGAGTAGGAGGAAGTGGCTGATTCCAGGAGCAGAGTACTCCATTTTTACTGGGCAGCCTCTGGACACCGGGGACAGGAAGATAGATAACCAGCTGGAGGAAACCCGTGTTCCTGGGTGAGATAACTGCTGAGGTCGGCTGAGGAATGCTTTCATAGAGATGCAGCTGTCTCCTCTAGAGGAACTAGTCAGAAGTTGGGCTGAGAAGGGGTGGGGAAGGACAAGGAACAGTTTTTGTTTTGGGGTTTCTGCCTTCTCTTTGAAGTTGGACCTGAGGTTTTTCTTGGATTGTGAAAGCCAGTATGGGGGGGCTGGAGGAGAGTGGACAGGGTATGAATCAACTGTCTTTCAGAAGTGGGGTTTGCTCATTGTGGAAAGGGGGTATCCACTCAAGATAGTGTTGATGAGGAGATGCAGCTAGGTGACTGTCTTCCACAAAGCTCAGCTGTGAGTGTGGACAGGATGCCATGATCAAACTCCTGATCCTCTGCTTTTCACCCTTGTGCTGGGATTCTAGGCAGGTGCCGTTACATCCAGCTCGTTAATTTTTTACTGTCTTAACTTCGAGCCTGGTTTATGCGTTTGCTTGTTTGCTTGTTTCACTCCTC